>CAWUFW010009683.1:600000-763050 GCA_963921515.1 Calotriton arnoldi | reverse complement strand
TTGGACTCCCACATGTCCCACGTGGAGTCACACATGTCCCGTGTGGACTCACACATGTCCCGCGTGGAGTCCAAGTGGGATGCACTGCATGAGATGACGGCGGTGCACAGGGACATTTTACAATGCCTCCGCCAGATGAACAGCAACCAGTCCACACCTCCCTGTGTGCCAACAACATCTGGTGCCGAACAAACTGCAACTGCCACAGGGAGGGAGGAGGACTCTGGCGGAGAGTCCCCTGCACCGCAGCAGCCTGCACTTGAGGGCCCCCCCAAGAAGAGGGTCGTCCGAGGAGGGAAAAGTGAGAGGCCGATGGCCAAGCGCAACTCCCAGGAAGCCTGAACCTGTTCTGGATGTTCTCCTTTGTGCACAGACTGTTCACCCTGTTGACGGCAACACTACTCCCACACATTGCATGGGGAGTACAAGTTGGACCAATGTGTCAGACAACTGTGGCCCCGATACTGGGGATCCTGTCTACCCGGACTTTCAATTCACCTAGGAACTTGGGATTGCAAGATTCATGTACAGCACAACCCATCCTATGCACTATTAACACAAATGTATCACAATAAACACACTAATACACCATACTTGCCTCTGTCGTGATTCCAACGTGGGTGCTGTTATGGGGATGATGAACTGCAAAATTACACTGTGTATGCGAACTGCAACAGCAAGGACAACACAGGCATGTGAGTACAGGCAACGTGACACACATGAGGGAGACACACCACCAGGGCTACACGACACATACACACCTAGGCCATCTGACTCATTGCCTACACTGATGTTGCCAGGGAAGACGGTGCAATGCACAGACACCACACCCATTCCCAGTTGTAGTCAAGTAGCCCACAGGTGCAGTAAGCAAATGGCAGTCAAATGTGTGACCACAGACAACGCACATCACAAAGTGAAGCACAGGTTTATTACACAGTTGCAACATGCCGTAACCACTACAGATGCAAGGTAACCCCACCTGGCAGCGGGCACACAGTCAACAACTGTAGACGGAAGGAAGTCCATGGGTGTGGCACACATCACCTGTAGGGACACAACAGCTACCAGCCTGGATGTGCAATCACGTCGTCGGTGGACACAGTTGACCAAACGAATCTGAAAGTACCCTGTGAAGGACACAAATGACACACAGTCAAAAGCAATGGAGTACAGGACAGAACAGCAAAACACATGCACAATACATGTTACAAGATACCCACCCAGAACCAAGTTAGCATGTCAACACTGTTGGGGAGTACAGCCCACCTGTCACCACACATCGCAACACACATCCAGTCAAGTGGCCCATGGACACACTCCAACAGCACCAGAGCACCACCCACACATCATGCCAACTGACATCATTGACATGACACCTCAGGATACTCACATTCAGCTAAAGAAGTTGGTGATGAGCTGTGTGCGGACATCACCATCACCATCATCATCATCATCATCACTGGCATCGTGGTCCAGGCCAGGATCCTCCACAGGTGGCGGATGTTGGTCATTGTCATCCTGGATGAGAGGCAACTCCTTCCGCACTGCCAGGTTGTGGAGCATGCAGCAGACGATGATAATCTTGCACACTTTCGCAGGGGCATATGGGAGGGACCCTCCGGTCTTGTCCAGGCAGCGGAAGCGGCTCTTCAGGAGACCAAAGGTCCGCTCAATCACTCTTCTGGTCCGACCATGTGCCTCATTGTAGCGCATCTGGGCAGGTGTCACAGGGTTCCTGAGGGGTGTCAGCAACCACGGCATGTTGGGGTATCCCGAGTCACCTACGGACAGACAAGTGCACATTAGCTGACTTGGAAAAGTGGGCGGAATACTACAGATCAGATCACACACAATGGCACAAAGTCAGTACACACCGACAAGCCAGGCACGCTGGTTCTGCATCTGTGCCATCATCCTGGGGATGCGACTACTCCTCATCACAAAGGCATCGTGTGCTGAACCAGGGAAACGGGCACACACGTGTGTGATGGTCATGTCTGCAAGACACACCACCAGTGCATTGACCGAGTGGTAGTGCTTGCGGTTCCTGTAGGCCTGCTCCTGGGCCTGTGGTGGTACCAAAGCCACATGTGTCCCATCAATGGAGCCAATTACATGCAGCATCCTCCCCAGGGCATAAAAGTCACTCTTCACGTCAGTGAGTCGTCGCAGTCTAGGGAAATAGATGCACCGGTTCAGGAAGAGCAACATTGCCGCCAAAACATCGCGTAGCACACGGCTGAACATGGTCTGTGACATCCCACCAGCAGTCGCCACAGTATGTTGGAAGGTACCAGTGGCAAAGAAGTGTAGGGCTGCCATCACCTTCACCTTGGGGGTGAGCGCTGTAGGATACGGCCGGCCAGGCTGCAAATGTGGGGACAACTGCACTGCCAAATCCTCAATCAGCTGCCTGGTGAAGCGGTACCGTCGGATGCTGTCCCGTTCCACCATCGTTGCCAGATCTGGGAATGGCCGATGGACAGCAGGAGCCCTGCAGTGCAGAGGAGAAGTAAGCAAGATTGTCAGTCACCCCACATATGCGGCATTGAACACACTCAAGATCCCAACATACATCATTATGAGGCACAACTACATGAAGTGTGCAGTACCGGAAGGACATGTATGGTACATACATGGCCAACATCTGTCAACACGGCCCAACAGGTGGCATCAATTTGTCCCAGGTTGGCCCATTGGATATCATGAGGCCGTGTCACAGTTCCCATCTCCTGCTGCCGTGTCACAATAACCCCCACAGTGACATGTGAGGACAGATGTGCCCCAGGCACCACAGCTCAACGACAGGTACATTCCCAGGGACCCTGTAATGCCACATGGACACTGGCATTACATGGAGTATCATGTATACACCACAGCAAAACAACCATGACCCCCACAGGTAGTGGCCCCACTTGCCATGGCAGGACAGACATGGACGTCTGTGACACACACGCACAACATCAGAGTCCATGCACACACAACGTGGATGTGGAGACTGTCTCCCATTGTGCACATGAAATCAGAGACATTGTAAACACTACATGCACAAAGACTGTGGAGGACCATCACTATTGTGCCACTGGGACACCCTGGCTCAAACATACCGTCCCACATGGGACTCACGGGGTATGTGACATGACATACACATACACCACTGTGAAATGTGACCATGGCACATGCACAGATATGAACAGTTGCACATCACAGTGGTCACGTACACGTAACACCCAGGATCCTGTCCCCATGAACACGTGCACAGCCTGGGGGTGGCTGCCCACAGGTGACACCCACAGGACAACATGTACACCAACATACACACAATAGGAAATGCAGCCTTACATGCCTTATGATAAGGTTTGGACAGGCTGTCGTGATTTAGGTGTGCCCCTCACTCCCTGGGAGCTATCTGTGGCTGGCATATGTCCATCTGAGACAGGCATGCTGACATATGCCAGTCACATGTACAGTGATGCGTTGTACCGCAATGGACCGATCGGTGCCTCCGGCCGGCCCATTGCTTTCAATGTGTGCGGGTACGCGTTGTACCCCTGTGCGCGTTGAACTGCAATGGACCGATCGGTGCCTCCGGCCGGCCCATTGCTTTCAATGTGTGCGGGTACGCGTTGTACCCCTGTGCGCGTTGAACTGCAATGGACCGATCGGTGCCTCCGGCCGGCCCATTGCTTTCAATGTGTGCGGGTACGCGTTGTACCCCTGTGCGCGTTGAACTGCAATTGACCGATCGGTGCCTCCGGCCGGCCCATTGCTTTCAATGTGTGCGGGTACGCGTTGTACCCCTGTGCGCGTTGAACTGCAATGGACCGATCGGTGCCTCCGGCCGGCCCATTGCTTTCAATGTGTGCGGGTACGCGTTGTACCGCAATGGACCGATCGGTGCGCACCCATTGACAATGGGCTTGCCTGGCAACGGACGCGTTTTCGAATTCCGAACGAGTCGGTTGCTGGAAAATCAGTTGGTCACCCACAACATTGTTGCAAAATCATGTATGTCATGAAGTTGAAGATTTGAAGGATGCTGTGGGCGTGTTTTGGTGCTGCTATTCCATGGATTGGCCAGATTCAGAAGATGCAAACGACTTGGACCTATCACTTTGGACACAAGGGACAGTATCTGCCTCTCCAGCACATATATATTGCTGGCTGTTCCCCTGAGAGCCCACTTGCCTGCACTACATGCTCCAAGACGACATCTGCCACTGCACTGCTGCTGTCTCTGCCCCTCTGGACCCTGCAATGGCACGTACTGTGGAGAGAGCCCCAGCCTTCAGCCTTGAAGAGAACCAGGCCCTGCTGGACAGCCTACTTCCACAGTACAGCAAGCTGTATGGGACACCAGGGGAGCAGGTGAGTGTTCTGTGCACTGCCTTTCTGAATGTGCATTTTGTGTGACTAGCAAGGCTGAGAGTCTGCACGCCACTGGCTAGCAGGCTCACTGAGTAGTTGTCACCCCCATAGTGTGTAGTGACTTGCACTGGACAGGTATGGTGCAGTGACAGTGCATTTGAACATGGTTTTACTTCCCATGCAATGATACCATGTAGTGACGTCTGGCAAACTGTCCATGGTCAGCTTTGCACTGCCTGTGTACATCATGTGCCCCTGTGATTGAGACATGTATATACAACTGTGTCATGCACGGATATGTTGCATGTGTGGTAATGGCCTTTTCACTTTGTCATCCTCACAGGTTAATGCCCATCGGAAGCAGGAAATCTGGAAGGACATCGTCCGGGCTGTCCGGTCCGTGGGGGTCTACAAGCGCCGGATCCGCAACTGCCAGAAGAGGTGGCAGGACCTTCGGGGCTGGACCCGGAGGATTGCACGGGTCCAGCTGAATCTGTCGCCTCCTCGCAGGAGGGGCGGAACACGGACCCTGACCCCCACATGCTCCAGATCCTGGCGGTGGTCTTTCCAGACCTGGATGGGCAGCTGAAGGCCAGACAGCAGCAAGGAGGGGTGAGTCAAAGACTGCACTGTGAACTCTGTGTTACATGCTTTGTGCCCTCCTCTGGCCTGGTTCAACTGCCACAGTGCAGCAGTCATGTTGTCCAGGAGCCATGTCCCTCTATTGTGCACTGCCCACTGCTCATCTGATACCCAGGTGTGGCCCTTACAGTCAGGGAATTGTGTCACTTGGGACTGTGTCCTTGCAGTTTGCTTCACTAAAGGTGGGGGACAGCATCTGTTTCCCTAACTCTGTTGTGGGCATCATGGGTGGGTCCATTGTTCACACAACGCCTGGGTTTGGACATGTGATCTGCGTGTTGCTTTGATATGCGGTCCACTTGCTGAGCTGAGCCACCACATGTGCCTGGGGTATGTGGCACACGCCCATGCAGCGGGTGGGAACAATGTTTGTGCCCCAAGAGTGTGCAGATTACGTGTGTCACACATACATAGCCAGCTATCCACTGTCCAGGGCACATCCCTCATTCATGTGGAGCAGGACAGTCATGCCTACTCCAGGCCATGCAATGCACTCTGTACTCCCACTCCCGTGTATCAGCTGACACATTGTGCACAGTGATTTGACCCCTCCGGTGTCTGCCTCTGTGTCAGTGTGCTGTGGATTAGTTGCCAGGACTGCTGGGGTGTTTCTTGGTAGGGGCTCAGCATGCCCCTGGAGATGTGACCATAGGAGACGATACTTGTGTGTCACATAGGTGTTTGATCAGCTGCCCGTGCAGACTGGGGTATGCGAATGTGATGTTCAGGCAGCTGTTCCCCATTCACAGCAAATTGTGAGGGGCTCAGGTTCAGAGGGTAGTTTCACAGGTCTCCCATATGTCCAATAGGTGTGACCTGGACAGATGAGGGTTGAGATGATGTGTTGTGTGGGGGATGTACATGTGCACTTGTGCAGCTCCAGGACTTGCATTCCCCATGACCTACTATTGTGACACAGTGCATAGTGTTGTTGTCTGGCTGCCAAGTCATACATCACTGAGACAGTGATGTATGACTTAACAGTCATGCCTCTGCCATGGCATGTGTCAACTTATTTGTGGTCCTGCAGGGGAGTGACATGTGCTACATGCACACCATAGTGGCGCTGGCTATCAGGACATGGGTGCATCATGGTGTCTGTCGCTGGTATGCATCACATGCATTTCCTATTTGACTCTGGGCATCCCTTTCATCCGGAAACCTGTACTCACTCAGTGGCAAGAGCTGTGATGTGTCCACACCGTGTCCTCTGCACTGTCCAACTACTGTGTACTTGGTGCATGTGTCCACACTGGGGTGTTGCAATCCAACAGACACCAGACAGATGGGTGCAAGGCCATGTGGGATGTGAGTGCCATGCTTGGCATCAGACTGACAATTGGCTTCTCCTGTTCAGTTAGGGCACTTTTAGCAATGTACAACTAATGATGCCAGGGCTTGCTCTGTGATGTGCTGTGCTCACAGTGGTGTGTGCGTTTGGTGCAGGTGACTGATGTCTGTCTGTTTCCCCATTGTTTGCAGATACATCCACGGCCACGGAAGGGGACAGCTCCACGGACCAGGAGGAGCCAGAGAGCCAGACTGGGTCAGCAGCCGAGGAGTGGTCGGAGGGACCCAGTGGCACGGAGGGCGAGGGGAGCCACACCGAGGAATCCTCAGCACCATCCACCTCAGCTGAGGACCAGAGCAACTCGGAGGATGACTCCCTTGTGGAGGCGGGTGTCAGCAGCCACCACACCCCAGCTAGTGTTGCTGTCCCCGCCACCACCAGCACCACCACCGCCCTCCCATCGGCTCCCATTCCCAAGGTCCGTGTAGGCTCCCATGTTCGGGAGCGTGTCTCCTTTGGCCCAGGCACCGCACCCCCTGCCCCTGTGTCCCCTGCTGCCCTGAGTGAGGAGTCTGTGTACCTCCTTCGCCAGCTCCATGTAGGGCAGACAGCCATGCTGAGTGTCCTCCATGCGCACACCGCACTGTTGACTCAGCTGGTGTCGTTCATGGAGGGCATCTCATCGGGCATGTCTGACCTACAGAGGGCAACAGGTCCATGGACTCCTCCCTGACGGCAGCAGTGTCCCTCCTCAGACAGTCCCTCACCCCTCCTGCCTCTGCTCCATCCACACTCCCCAACACCTTGCCCGTCCCAAGCACACACACACCGGCACAGGCACACACCAGCACACACACATCCAGCACACAGACACACACGCCACAAACTAAACGCACACGCACGCACAGTCAGGGGACTGAAACCAGACTCACAGGGGATGGGGCCCTGGTACACACACACGCATCCACGGGCACTGCACAGTCCTCAGTTGCCTCTCCCTCCAAAGCACCCTCCCTTGCCTCACCTGCAACCCCAAAGACCCAGCGCCTCTTCCTCAGTGACCTCGGCCTCTTCCCCTCCGATCCAGCTGCCCCAGCATCCAGGAGGAAGAAGAAGCCCCCCCACATGGAGCAGAGTGCCCCTCGCCCCCGGACACCCTCCCCCAGGCGCAGACAGACTGAGGCCCCCACCCGCAAGTCCCCCGGAGTGGTAAGAGCAAGACCCCGCCGCCGCCCTGCAGCTCAAGCACCAGGTCACCTTCCTCCATCCCTCAGGCCCCCACTCCACAGGTGCCCCCGCCACACCCTGCCCCAGGTTCCCACACCCACAGATATACCATCCCCAAGAGGCTCCGGCCTTCTCCCCCTGCCACTTGCTCTCCCGGCACCACACCCCCGCTGCGCTTGTCTGTGTCACTGATGTGGTGAGGGTGTCCTCCCCTCTGTCCAGCCCACCTTGCCTGTTCCCCATTCTCCTCCCCTGGTGGTAGGCACTGCAGTGGAGTCCACTACCACCCTGTCTGACTTGGGCACTGCAGTGGCGGACCTGTCCACTCCATCTGCAGGGTCCACTGCAGTCATGCCGGCACCCACAACATCTGAGCCATGCCCCCAGTTGTGCCGGCACACACCATGTCAGACACCTCCACTGCAGTTGTCAGTGGCTCTCCAGCACCCACCACCCCTTCCCTGCTTCCTCCTGGTGAGCCCTGATCCTGTCCCTGCGGTGCCTGGCCTACCCCCGGTTGCCCCTCCTAGTGGATTGTCCCTGGTTTTGTGCAGGCATGTGTAGGGTGGCATCTGCCACTGTCACCCACTTGTGACTTTGTTGATGGACTGGCCATTGGCCTTTGTTTATGTTCTACCGGACTTCTACTTTTAATGCCACATATGCTGAATAAAGCAACTTTCTGTTCTCTAGTGCTTTTGCTTCTGATGTACATGATGTTTTATGATGCTAACAATGCCCTTGCTGCAGTGATGGTGATATTTGGTCTCATGATAATGAAGTGTTACTGTGCAGGAACCCATGTGGTCCAGGGGT
This sequence comes from Calotriton arnoldi, assembly GCA_963921515.1. Classification (NCBI taxonomy): domain Eukaryota; kingdom Metazoa; phylum Chordata; class Amphibia; order Caudata; family Salamandridae; genus Calotriton; species Calotriton arnoldi. The sequence continues at coordinate 754,703 of CAWUFW010009683.1, read as the reverse complement.
TATGTGTCCTATCCTGTGGTGTATCCATGTCATCCAACCAGCATCTGAGGGTGTCATGTGTTCAGTATTTGGCAATGAGATTTCCTACTTAGATTGGCAACTTCACATCTGTGGCTTCCACCCCTGCACATCTGTTGTGCCTGCCATTGTTCTATTCGTCTACTTCCCTGACCGTGTGGCCATCTCCAGTGAACATGCAGGTTTGGGCATCAATGGGGAAGGACTCATCTGTGTTGTCAGTGCAACATTGCTATACAAGTGTGTTGGATCTGTGCTGATGATTCCGTTGGCACTTCCATGACCAGGCTGATGGGACGGGAGCCCTCATTTGGTGCTAATTGTTGATTGTGTGTCCCATTGCTGCCATGGTATGGTATCTGTTCGCCTCACATCTGCAGTCTCCACAGGGTATCTGCATGTGTGTGCCCATTGGTGCAAATATGTGGGTCTGGATTCGGATGGTCACTTCTGTCATTGTGTCATTGATGATTGTTGACGGTGTCAGCCCCCATGGGTGTTGTTTGTCTGCACATGGCCAAAGTTATGTCTTATTTGCACTGCAGGATTTGGCTCCCCAATTTATGTTGCAATGGGACACATACACTACTTTGCCACTGATGCGTTTGTTGTTCTGTGACCAGGAATCATCCATGCAGTTTGGCAGTTGCACCTCTTACTTTGTCAACACTTGCCTTTTGGTCACTGTGATGATGGGGGTTTGGACCCCATTGCCACAATGTTCAAAATGTGCTGCAGCTATGGACCCCACACTTGCCTTTTGGTCACTGTGATGATGAGGGTTTGGACCCCATTGCCACAATGTTCAAGATGTGCTGCAGCTATGGACCCCACACTTGCCTTTTGGTCACTGTGATGATGGGGGTTTGGACCCCATTGCCACAATGTTCAAAATGTGCTGCAGCTATGGACCCCACACTTGCCTTTTGGTCACTGTGATGATGGGGGTTTGGACCCCATTCCCACAATGGTCATGGCCTGCTTGCGTTGTGTGTGCCACACACATATTTGTGTGGCACATGTGCTAGGGGGTCACATTGTATGTTAGAAGTCATGTTCGGTGTTGTAGGCATTTGACACAGTCTACACACGCTTGTCATGGTGTTGGGGGGATGTCTTCTTCTTGCATTCCCTAGGTTGTGGTGTGCTGGTTGTGTCATGCATTGTCCATCCTATGGGTGGGGGTGGTAGTGGTGGTAGGCATCCAGCCCCACCTGGGTGAGTGTGGTAGTAGTGGTAGGCATCCTGCCCCCCTGGCTAAGGGTGGTAGTAGTGGTAAGCATCCTGCCCCCTGGCTAAGGGTGGTAGTAGTGGTAGGCATCCTGCCCCCCTGGGTGAGGGTGGTAGTAGTGGTAGGCATCCTGCCCCCTGGCTGAGGGTGGTAGTAGTGGTAAGCATCCTGCCCCTCTGGCTAAGGGTGGTAGTAGTGGTAGGCATCCTGCCCCCCTGGGTGAGGGTGGTACTAGTGGTAGGCATCCTGCCCCCCTGGGTGAGGGTGGTAGTAGTGGTGGGCATCCTGCCCCCCTGGCTGAGGGTGGTAGTAGTGGTAGGCATCCTGCCCCCTGGCTAAGGGTGGTAGTAGTGGTAGGCATCCTGCCCCCCTGGGTGAGGGTGGTACTAGTGGTAGGCATCCTGCCCCCCTGGGTGAGGGTGGTAGTAGTGGTAAGCATCCTGCCCCCTGGCTAAGGGTGGTAGTAGTGGTAGGCATCCTGCCCCCTGGGTGAGGGTGGTACTAGTGGTAGGCATCCTGCCCCCCTGGGTGAGGGTGGTAGTAGTGGTGGGCATCCTGCCCCCTGGCTGAGGGTGGTAGTAGTGGTAGGCATCCTGCCCCCTGGCTAAGGGTGGTAGTAGTGGTAGGCATCCTGCCCCCCTGGGTGAGGGTGGTAGTAGTGGTGGGCATCCTGCCCCCTGGGTGAGGGTGGTAGTAGTGGTGGGCATCCTGCCCCCTGGCTAAGGGTGGTAGTAGTGGTAGGCATCCTGCCCCCCTGGGTGAGGGTGGTACTAGTGGTAGGCATCCTGCGCCCCCTGGGCGAGGGTGGTAGTAGTGGTGGGCATCCTGCCCCCCTGGCTGAGGGTGGTAGTAGTGGTAGGCATCCTGCCCCCTGGCTAAGGGTGGTAGTAGTGGTAGGCATCCTGCCCCCCTGGGTGAGGGTGGAAGTAGTGGTGGGCATCCTGCCCCCCTGGGTGAGGGTGGTAGTAGTGGTGGGCATCCTGCCCCCTGGCTAAGGGTGGTAGTAGTGGTAGGCATCCTGCCCCCCTGGCTGAGGGTGGTACTAGTGGTAGGCATCCTGCCCCCCTGGCTAAGGGTGGTAGTAGTGGTAGGCATCCTGCCCCCTGGGTGAGGGTGGTAGTAGTGGTGGGCATCCTGCCCCCCTGGGTGAGGGTGGTAGTAGTGGTAGGCATCCAGACCCCCTGGGTGAGGGTGGTAGTAGTGGTGGGCATCCTGCCCCCCTGGGTGAGGGTGGTAGTAGTGGTGGGCATCCTGCCCCCTGGGTGAGGGTGGTAGTAGTGGTAGGCATCCAGCCCCCCTGGGTGAGGGTGGTAGTAGTGGTGGGCATCCTGCCCCCTGGGTGAGGGTGGTAGTAGTGGTAGGCATCCAGCCCCCTGGGTGAGGGTGGTAGTAGTGGTGGACATCCTGCCCCCTGGCTAAGGGTGGTAGTGGTGGTAGGCATCCTGCCCCCCTGGCTGAGGGTGGTAGTAGTGGTGGGCATCCTGCCCCCCTGGGTGAGGGTGGTAGTAGTGGTAGGCATCCTGCCCCCCTGGCTGAGGGTGGTAGTAGTGGTAAGCATCCTGCCCCCTGGCTAAGGGTGGTAGTAGTGGTAGGCATCCTGCCCCCCTGGGTGAGGGTGGTACTAGTGGTAGGCATCCTGCCCCCCTGGGTGAGGGTGGTAGTAGTGGTGGGCATCCTGCCCCCCTGGCTGAGGGTGGTAGTAGTGGTAGGCATCCTGCCCCCTGGCTAAGGGTGGTAATAGTGGTAGGCATCCTGCCCCCTGGGTGAGGGTGGTACTAGTGGTAGGCATCCTGCCCCCCTGGGTGAGGGTGGTAGTAGTGGTAAGCATCCTGCCCCCTGGCTAAGGGTGGTAGTAGTGGTAGGCATCCTGCCCCCTGGGTGAGGGTGGTACTAGTGGTAGGCATCCTGCCCCCCTGGGTGAGGGTGGTAGTAGTGGTGGCCATCCTGCCCCCCTGGCTGAGGGTGGTAGTAGTGGTAGGCATCCTGCCCCCTGGCTAAGGGTGGTAGTAGTGGTAGACATCCTGCCCCCTGGGTGAGGGTGGTAGTAGTGGTGGGCATCCTGCCCCCTGGGTGAGGGTGGTAGTAGTGGTGGGCATCCTGCCCCCTGGCTAAGGGTGGTAGTAGTGGTAGGCATCCTGCCCCCTGGGTGAGGGTGGTACTAGTGGTAGGCATCCTGCCCCCCTGGGCGAGGGTGGTAGTAGTGGTGGGCATCCTGCCCCCCTGGCTGAGGGTGGTAGTAGTGGTAGGCATCCTGCCCCCTGGCTAAGGGTGGTAGTAGTGGTAGGCATCCTGCCCCCCTGGGTGAGGGTGGTAGTAGTGGTGGGCATCCTGCCCCCTGGGTGAGGGTGGTAGCAGTGGTGGGCATCCTGCCCCCTGGCTAAGGGTGGTAGTAGTGGTAGGCATCCTGCCCCCCTGGCTGAGGGTGGTACTAGTGGTAGGCATCCTGCCCCCTGGCTAAGGGTGGTAGTAGTGGTAGGCATCCTGCCCCCCTGGGTGAGGGTGGTAGTAGTGGTGGGCATCCTGCCCCCTGGCTGAGGGTGGTAGTAGTGGTAGGCATCCAGCCCCCCTGGGTGAGGGTGGTAGTAGTGGTGGGCATCCTGCCCCCTGGCTAAGGGTGGTAGTAGTGGTAGGCATCCAGCCCCCCTGGGTGAGGGTGGTAGTAGTGGTGGGCATCCTGCCCCCTGGCTAAGGGTGGTAGTGGTGGTAGGCATCCTGCCCCCCTGGCTGAGGGTGGTAGTAGTGGTGGGCATCCTGCCTCCCTGGGTGAGGGTGGTAGTAGTGGTAGGCATCCTGCCCCCCTGGCTGAGGGTGGTAGTAGTGGTAAGCATCCTGCCCCCTGGCTAAGGGTGGTAGTAGTGGTAGGCATCCTGCCCCCCTGGGTGAGGGTGGTACTAGTGGTAGGCATCCTGCCCCCCTGGCTGAGGGTGGTAGTAGTGGTAGGCATCCTGCCCCCTGGCTAAGGGTGGTAGTAGTGGTAGGCATCCTGCCCCCTGGGTGAGGGTGGTACTAGTGGTAGGCATCCTGCCCCCCTGGGTGAGGGTGGTAGTAGTGGTAAGCATCCTGCCCCCTGGCTAAGGGTGGTAGTAGTGGTAGGCATCCTGCCCCCCTGGCTGAGGGTGGTAGTAGTGGTAGGCATCCTGCCCCCCTGGGTGAGGGTGATACTAGTGGTAGGCATCCTGCCCCCCTGGGCGAGGTGGTAGTAGTGGTGGGCATCCTGCCCCCCTGGCTGAGGGTGGTAGTAGTGGTAGGCATCCTGCCCCCTGGCTAAGGGTGGTAGTAGTGGTGGGCATCCTGCCCCCCCTGGCTGAGGGTGGTAGTAGTGGTAGGCATCCTGCCCCCCCTGGGTGAGGGTGATACTAGTGGTAGGCATCCTGCCCCCCTGGGCGAGGGTGGTAGTAGTGGTGGGCATCCTGCCCCCTGGCTGAGGGTGGTAGTAGTGGTAGGCATCCTGCCCCCTGGCTAAGGGTGGTAGTAGTGGTAGGCATCCTGCCCCCTGGGTGAGGGTGGTAGTAGTGGTGGGCATCCTGCCCCCCTGGGTGAGGGGGTAGTAGTGGTGGGCATCCTGCCCCCTGGCTAAGGGTGGTAGTAGTGGTAGGCATCCTGCCCCCTGGCTGAGGGTGGTACTAGTGGTAGGCATCCTGCCCCCTGGGTGAGGGTGGTAGTAGTGGTGGGCATCCTGCCCCCCTGGCTGAGGGTGGTAGTAGTGGTAGGCATCCTGCCCCCTGGCTAAGGGTGGTAGTAGTGGTAGGCATCCTGCCCCCTGGGTGAGGGTGGTACTAGTGGTAAGCATCCTGCCCCCTGGGTAAGGGTGGTAGTGGTGGTAGGCATCATGCCACCCCTGGGTAGGGGTGGTGGTGCGCATTCAGGCCCCTGTGTGCATATGTGGCATTGGTGATGGGCATCCCGCCCCTATGGTGCTGCTGTTGCTGGTGTAAGTATATTCTGCATCCCTGTGTGTGTGTGTGATGTGTCGTGTACATGTTGTATGTGTTTTGTGGTTGGTGTCTGGCTTACCTTCTGCGCCGTACGCGTCCGTGCCTGTTCCGGTAGTAAATGTAGAATATTGGTATGATCGGGACGAAGGGATTCATGGTTGGTTCGTGTCGTTCGTCCTTCTCGTTGCTTCGCGTCGTCCCTCGTCGCTTCGCCTCGTCCTCGTCGCTCGCGTCGTCCTCGTCGCTGCCGTGTTCGTCTCGGAGCCGTGGATCGTGTTGTGGCGCGAATCGGAGCTTATGTGCGCCTCTCCCGGATGCTTTGACGTGCCGTGCGTAGCGACGGGTTCGGCGCGTACGGAAGCGCATCGTACTTGTCCGGCCGGACGGAGCTGCATTTTCCTTCCGTGCGACTCGATTCGGCGTTTCCGGATTCGCCTCGGTCGGAGAACAGGACCTGGTTTGGGTGAGTACGGCTCGGCCGGATTCTTTGCTGTTGTGCGCATCGTACTTGCTCGTTCGGTGTGCTGTACGGATCGGTCGGGAAACAGGCTTTCGCATGGCTTTTTTCCCGACCGAATGGTATTGGGTGCGCCTCCGACCGAGATCGGAATCGGCCCCTAAACATATAAAATTACTATTCCCACTTCAGTCAAAATTAAGTCAGGGAAGGTGCTGGACATTAAACACATAAAAATTACTATTCCCACTACAGTAATTATAAAGTCAAGAACACGCTGGACACTAAATATATATGTTTTACAATATTAACAACTTTACCATTTTCCCCTAATAACCCAACATCCCAGTACTAAAAACAACTTACTATTTATATTTATAAATTACTTTATTTCTTCTAATTATTTGCAATTTTTTAAATTTCTACTTAATAAATATTTTTAAAATATTATTTAAATAACACTTCCCACCCTTATCCCCTAATAACGAAACATCCCCTCCTAAAACAAAACATATATTTTAACTTTTTAATATAAATTTCGTTTTTAAATTATTTTCTAATTTCTAAAATTTTTAAATTCATATCTAAATTTACACTGATATCTTTAAAATACTCCACACCCTTATCCCCTAATGACCCAACATCCCACTACTAAAATAAAAAATATATTTTACATTTTTAATATAAATTTCGTTTTTAAATTAATTTCGAATTTCTAAAAATTTTAAATTAATATCTAAATTTACACTAATATTTTTAAATACTTCCCACCCTTATACCCTAATAACCCAACATCTCACTACTAAAAGAAAACATATATTTTACATTTTTAATATAAATTTCGTTTTTTAAATTAATTTCGAATTTCTATAAATTTTCTATTTAAATATAAATTTACACTAATATTTTTAAATTACTCCCCACCCTTATCCCCTAATAACCCAACATCCCGCTCCTAAAAAAATATATATTTTACACTTTTAATATAAATTTCATTTTTTAAATTAATTTCTAATTTCTAAAAATTTAAAATTAATATCTAAATTTACACTAATATTTTTAAAATACTCCCCACCCTTTACCCCTAATAACTAAACATCCCGCTCCTAAAACATATGTTACAATTTTTTTTATACATTTTCACACTAATATTTTTAAATTACTCCCCACCCTTATCCCCTAATAACCCAACATCCCGCTCCTAAAAAAACCATATATTTTACACTTTTAATATAAATTTCATTTTTTAAATTAATTTCTAATTTCTAAAAATTTAAAACTAATATCTAAATTTACACTAATATTTTTAAAATACTCCCCACCCTTTACACCTAATAACTAAACATCCCGCTCCTAAAACATGTTACAATTTTTTTTTATACATTTTCACACTAATATTAAAACATTTTTAATAATACAAAATTAATAACAATACATAATATTTAATTATTGACTAAAAATTAATATTTTACAGTTTCTATATTTTTTTCCCGATATTTTTACAATACTAACAATTCGATATTATCTACTTACGATATTACTTATTCGATATTTTGTACTTCGATATTTTTAAAGAAATAAAATAAGGATATTTTTGATTGCGATATTCTTGTATTCGATATTATCTAATATTCGATATTACAACTTCGATATTACTACAATTCGATATTTATCATTCGATATAATGTCTATTCACCCCTCAGTGCACCTCGGTCGACAACCTAGCGGATCATTACTCCTCAACCATATCCGACATTCTCGATGACCTGGCACCACTAAAATTAAAAAGAACCCAGATTAAAGACAGAAATCCCTGGTTCAGCGGATCCCTCAACAAGGAGAGGAGATCCCTTCGACAGACTGAATGAATCTGGAAACAACACACATCAGCAGCCCATTTAAAACTTCTCCGCCAGGCCAGAAACGCCTACAATAAGAAAATCCTCAACACTAAAAAATAATTCTTCAGAACTGAACTGGAGAATGCCAAAAATCGACCTTGCAAGCTGTTCGACTTGTTCAAACACCAATCGAACAAACTAGCGATAACCTCCCAAAAAACACCTAAACCCCTAATATCAAGCGAGGAATTCTCTTCCTTCTTCTGCAACAAAATCTCTGCCCTAGGAAATTAACTTAAATCCGCAACTCACCACCAAAATCAAATTCTGCCAGCTCCACCTCTTCTCTCTGCGTTGTCCTCCCAAACTTCACCCAAAAACCTAGCGCACTGGTCCAACCTTAGAATCTACCACGAACACTCTATCTCGAGAATTCTTGCCTCCTTAAAACCGAACAATCACTTTAATGATCTTCTCCCCTCTAACTGCCTAGCAGCCGCCTCTCAGGCTATCATCCCTTCCTGGACCTCAATAATCAACGCCTCCCTCCTACAGGGCTCAATTCCTGACTCGCTCAAGGCTGGCCAAGTTGTCCCCATCCTAAAAAAACCCACGCTGGACCCTGCCTCCGCTGAGAACTATAGACCCATATCCAACATCCCACTCCTTGCCAAAGTTCTGGAAAAATGTGTGCAACAGCAGCTAAGCCTACACATCAACAACTTTCACCTGCTAGATGACATCCAATCAGGGTTCAGACCTGAACACAGCACGGAAACCACCCTCCTCCACATTGTGGATGACGCCCTCCAAGCCCTCGACCTAGGCGACACCTGTCTCCTAATCCTTCTAGACCTTTCCTCTGCCTTTGATACGGTTAACCACGAAATTCTCCTAGAACGCCTCAAACTCAGGATGGGGTTGGATGGCACCGTCCTTGAATGGTTTAGATCCTTCCTCCAAAACCGCTCACAGAGAGTCCTCATCAACGGTGATCTATCCGCTCCCTCTCCGGTTTCGGTTGGAGTCCCCCAAGGATCAACCCTCTCCCCTACCCTCTTCAACCTTTACCTTGAACCTCTCACCGAGGTGCTTCGTGCCGCCAACATCTCAACCTCATGTACGCCGACGATACACAGATCTACATAAAAATCTCTTCCCCTGAGGACATTTTCTCCCTGAACGAGGCCCTGAAGCTGACAGTCCATTGGCTCACCGCCAACCAGCTTAAACTCAACGCAAATAAAACTGAATTTCTTCTGATCTCCCCACCCAAACCCAATCCAGACATCCAGGAATGGATCAAGCCCATCACAACACTAAACTGCCCTCCTACCATTGTTGACTCGGCAAAATCCCTTGGAATAACCCTTGATGGCAGCCTGAATATGCGTGGCCATATAAACTTGATGGCCAAAATGGCTAGATTCCACCTGAGCTACCTAAGAAACCTAAAACCCTTCCTCGATGCGTCCGACCTTAAAACGCAACCCAGGCCCTAGTCAATTCCAGACTAGAATATGGATGCTCTACTCTGGCAGGGCTACCCAAGAACTCTCTGGCCCCATTGAAAGCCTGCCTCAACACCGCCGCCAGACTCCTAACAGGCACAAAGAAATTCGACCACATCACTCCCCACCTCAAAGCTCTGAACTGGCTTCCCCTTGAGGCCAGAATCCAATTTAAAGTGGCCTGCATTACTCACAAAGCTCTTTACTCCAATTCCCCTACTTTTCTCGCACAAAAACTTGTGGTATCTGGAGGAGCCAGAAACTCCCGATCTGCCAAAGACCTGTTGCTGCAACCAGCACGCTTCCGGAAGAAAAAAACCTACACTCGGGCCTTCTCTGGGGCCGCACCAAGAATTTGGAACTCTCTCCCACCCGCCATCAGAAGACTTCCGTCCTTGGCACACTTTAAGAAGGAGACCAAAACATTCTTAATTGGAAAATACCTCGTCTAATGAATACTTTACAATCACCTCATCGACATGTTCCACCCTCCACCTCGGCATCCATGGCCTCTATGGCTGATACATTTTTCTGCACTCTGGGCATCCCCCCAAGAGCTGAGACTGCGTGCCTTCTTGTATATTATATCCACTTGCTTTAATTTTTTTTCCCCACATGTAGCTTGGACTTTAGACTGCGTGCTCCTCATGTATAATGTATCCCCTATCTTTCCCAATTTGATCCCTCCCATCCTTACGCGTTGTATTCCAACCCCTTAATCCTGTAAAGCGCTCTGATACCCTCACGGGTCTGGTTCGCACTCTATAAAACTATAAAATAAATAAATAAATATCCCTGTGGTAACGTAGCACGAGCAGTTAGGCCTATCTCAGAGGCAGTGTGTGAAGCATTTATGACCATGCACAATAAGGCAGTAACGACACCACAAAAGGACACAACTCAAGTAGGTATAGAAAAATAGTATCTTTATCTAAGGTTTAGCACGAGACTCTCAAAAGCGTTTTAACCAGTCACAATGCACGTAAATCAGTAGGGACTTAAAAGGCAATAACGTATTCACCAGAACATGGCACTGACTGAGTTCAAGGCCTGGGTCTACGCGTCCCGTTGCGCACCAGATACCTGCCGTTGGACGGGGACACAGCACGTAGCTTCTCGAAGAAGCGGAGACGGTGACAGGTGGACTCCCAGCGACCACAGTTCTTGACTGCAGTGGTCCGCAACGTGCACTCACAATGATTCGGGCACTCGGGGACAGGCGGGCCCTCAGCGGCGGCAGCACGCGGCTGCGGCTGCCCTGGCTGGTGGTGGCGATGACTCGTGTCGTGCAGTTCTGTGGTGGGCCCACAGCGGCAGCGGCTCTCTCCTAGCTGCGGCGGCCCACAGGACGACTCACGATGATGCAAAGTTGGCAAAGATGCGGGCACTCAGCGGCAGCAGCTTTCTCTTAGCTGCGGCAGCCCACAGGACAAATCACAATAGTGCAAAGTTGGCAAAGGTGCGAGCACTCAGCGGCAGCAGCTCTCTCTTAGCTGCGGCGGCCCACAGGACAAATCACAATGATGCAAAGTTGGCAAAGGTGCGAGCACTCAGCGGCAGCAACTCTCTATTAGTTGCGGAAGCCCACAGGACAAATCACAATGATGCAAAGTTGGCAAAGGTGTGGACACTCAGCGGCAGCAGCTCTCTTAGCTGCGGCAGCCCACAGGACAAATCACAATGGGGCAAAGTTGACACAGATGCGGGCACTCAGTGGCAGCAGCTCTCTCTCAGCTGCGGCTGCCCAAAGGACAAATCACGATGAGGCAAAGTTGACACAGATGCGGGCACTCAGCGGCAGCAGCTCTCTCTCAGCTGCGGCTGCCCACAGGACAAATCACGATGATGCGGAGTTGGCAAAGGTGCGGGCACTCAGCGGCAGCAGCTCTCTCTTAGCTGCGGCGGCCCACAGGACAAAGGATGATCTCGACCAGGCTGGCACAACGGCGGGCACTCAGCGGCAACAGCTCTCTCTTAGCTGTGGCGGCCCACACAGATTCAGCGAGGGTTCCGAAGGTTCAAATTAAGGCGGGCGCTCAGCGGCGACAGCTCTCTCTTAGCTGCAGCGGCCCACACAGATTCAGTGAAGGTTCTGAAGATTCAAATTAAGGCGGGCGCTCAGCGGCGGCAGCTCTCTCTTAGCTGCGGCGGCCCACACAGATTCAGCGAAGGTTCTGAAGATTCAAATTAAGGCGGGCGCTCAGCGGCGGCAGCTCTCTCTTAGCTGCGGCGGCCCACACAGATTCAGCGAAGGTTCTGAAGATTCAAATTAAGGCGGGCGCTCAGCGGCGGCAGCTCTCTCTTAGCTGCGGCGGCCCACACAGTTTCAGCGAAGGTTCTGAAGATTCAAATTAAGGCGGGCGCTCAGCGGCGGCAGCTCTCTCTTAGCTGCGGCGGCCCACACACAGAGTTTACAAGGGTTACCAGTCTGCGTTCCTCACAGTAGAACTAGAGGTTCCGGATTACTCGGAGGCCTCACCTGCAAGTAGAATCCCTATCACAGGAATTCAGATGGCTGACGGGGTGAAGTCTAATGTCCCTGAGACTTCAGCAGGAGGCACTCTCAATTCAGGCCCTCGGGTAGTTTCTTCAGCAAGCTTGGTGAAAATTTCAAAGTCCTTTCCTCTGTTCACTCGGACAGAGTTTGGTCTCGACATCCAGAAGGAACCCACTTGAAAAAGGTTTCAGCGCAGCGTTTTATACCTAAAAAGTATTTGTTCTCTGCAGTCACAAATCACTGCATCCAGCCAGAACCAGTTCGGTGGGGTCAGGGAGCACTTGGTTTACGAGGCGACATCCTGCCCTTTGAGAATCTGGGGGTCTGCTATCAGATGCCCAGTGGGAGGTGGAGCCATCATTCACCTTGCCAGGCATGGCCCTGATCAGATCAAAGAGTCACCCCTCTCCATACTCTAAATGCCGATCTCTCTCTCCAGCCAGGTCTGACCCAGCTGGCCCTGCTGCTCCAAAACCAGATGGCCAATACACACGCTAGCAAAGCCTACAGGAAAGCTTAGGCCAGAAAATACCTAGTTTCTAGTAGAGGCATTTTCGAACACGGGCTACACTAATAATCCTTACTTAAAGATGTATCTCAATGTTCTGAGCTTAAACATATCAAATGTGACGTTCCTATCAGGTTCCTGGGGGCAGGTAGGATTAGGGCATGTAATACTCAGTCTGCCCATTCTGGCCTGTGAGAACGGATAGCCTCACAATAGTAAACAGTGAAATGGAGGGTAACTCGCTATTAGAACGTGCTACACAGACATACTTTAAAAGCTGCTTCAGTGGGTAGCGCAAATCAGCGCTGCAGGCACACCAGCAGTATTTGGTCTACCAGCCCTGGGCAGACACAGTGCACTGATACTAGGGGCTGACAGGTAAACCAAACGAGCCAATTCTGGTTATCCCAATTCATACAGTTATCTTTACACAGGGAGCATTCGCGCTGTGTCACTGATTGGCAGTGGCACAGCGCCCAGAGCATCTAAATCCAGCCAACATAAAAGGTAAGAAGCGAAAAGAGGAAGGGAGACCTGCGCCAATGATGCCAGGTCTAACACGCATCCTCTCCAGCTGAAATGTGGGGAGAACTAACCATTCCCTTTGGAGTTCTCATCACTAAGGCAGAAAAACCTGGACAGACCGTCAGCATTGGCGTGTTCTGTACCAGGGCGGTGTTCCACCGTGAAATCCATACCCTGTAGGGAAATGGACCACCTCAACAACTTGGGATTCTCACCCCTCATATGCATCAACCATCTAAGGGGCCTGTGGTCTGTCTGAACCCGGAAGTGAGTCCCAAACAGATATGGTCTCAGCTTCTTCAGCACCCAGACCACAGCAAATGCCTCACGCTCAATTGCACTCCACCTCTGTTCCCGGGGAAGTAACCTCCTGCTTAGGAAGGCTACCGGTTGGTCTCATTGATCTGTGACAGAACAGCCCCTATACCATGCTCTGAGGCGTCTGTCTGGACAACAAATTCCTTTGAAAAGTCGGGCGCCTGAAGCACGGGTGCGGTGCACATGGCAGTCTTCAGGGCGTCAAAAGCGTTCTGACAGGTGTCAGTCCAGTTTACCTTCTTTGGCTGCTTCTTAGAAGTCAGCTCAGTCAAGGGTGCAACAATGTTGCCATATCCCTTGACAAACCTCCTGTAGTACCCTGTGAGTCCTAAGAAGGCTCTCACCTGCGTCTGAGTTTTGGGGGGTTCCCACGCCAGGATAGTTTCAATTTTGGGCTGAAGGGGCGCCACCTGGCCGCTCCCCACCTGGTGACCCAAATACACTACAGAACCCTGCCCAATCTGGCACTTACTGGCTTTGATTGTGAGGCCTGCCTTCCGCAGTGCCATCAATACCTCCCAGAGGTGGCGCAGGTGGTCCTCCCAAGATGAGCTAAACACCGCAATGTCATCCAGGTAGGCGGCACTGAAGTCTTCCAGCCCAACCAACACCCTGTTGACCAGCCTCTGAAAGGTGGCAGGGGCATTCTTCATTCCAAAGGGCATCACCCGGAACTGGTAGTGCCCATCGGGTGTGGAGAAGGCTGACCTCTCCTTTGCTCCCTCGGTCAAGGCGATCTGCCAATACCCAGACGTCAAATCAAATGTGCTGAGGTATTTTGCAGCCCCTATCCGATCTACGAGCTCATCAGCTCTGGGGATGGGGTGCGCGTCAGTCTTCATGACTGAATTGAGGCCCCGTTAGTCCACGCAGAACCGAAGTTCTGGGGTGGTACCAGGCGCTGCAGCTTTTGGTACCAGGACCACTGGGCTGGACCAAGGGCTGCTAGAGGACTCAATCACCCCAAGGGCAAACATTTTGGTAACCTCATCCTTAATGTAGAGCTTTACCCGGTCAGTCACTCGGTAAGCCTTGTGCTTAATGGGAGGACTGTCCCCAGTGTCCACGTCATGGACACACCAATCGGTGACACTAGGTACCAGGGAGAACAGATCACTGAATTGCCCCAACAGTTGGCGACAATCACCCTGCTGCTCAGGGGTCAGTGTGGTGGAGAGGACCACACCCTCCACTGACCCATCTCGCTCGCCTGCACACAGGAGGTCAGGAAGGGGCTCGCTCTCCTCCTCCATCCCAGCATCTGTGGCCAGAAGCATGCCCACTTCAGACCTCTCAAAGTGGGGCTTCAGGCGGTTAACATGCAGGACCCGCAAGGGGTTCCTGGGAGACTGCAAGTCCACCACGTAGGTAACAGGACTCTTGCGCTCCACCACCTCAAAGGGGCCGGTCCACCTATCCTGGAGCGCACAGGGCTCCACCGGGGCCATGACCCAAACCTTCTGTCCAGGCTGAAACTCGATCAGAGTGGCATTCTGATCGTGCCAGCGTTTCATCTCTTCCTGGCTGGCTTCCAGGTTTGCCTCAGCAAGTTTCCTGAAGCGCCGAGTCTGGTTCCTGAAGGCCAGCATGTAACTAAACACATCCTGGGGAGGTTTCCTGGGGGATTGCTCTAAGCCTTCCTTGACCAGACCCAGAGGCCCTCTTACCGGGGGACCATAGAGCAGCTCAAAGGGACTGAACCCTAAGGACTTCTGTGGCACCTCACGGTAAGCAAACAACAGGCATGGCAAGAGGACGTCCCACTTACGCCTCATGGGCTCACCTAGGCACATAATCATGCCCTTGAGGGTCCGGTTGAATCTCTCAACCAGCCCATTACCCTGGGGGTGGTAAGGAGTGGTGAACTTATATGTTACCCCACACTCCTCCCACAGAGACTTCATGTACTTGGAGATTAAGTTAGTTCCCCTATCGGACACCACCTCTCTGGGGAATCCCACACGGGAGAAAATCCCCATCAGTGCCCGTCCCACCACGGGGGCCGTCACTGTCCTGAGCGGGATAGCCTCAGGGTACCGGGTGGCATGGTCCACCAAGACCATGTTGCCCATGGATGTCTTGGGATCCAGAGGCCCCACAATATCACTGCCCACTCTCTCGAATGGGGTGCTCACAACGGGAAAGGGCTGTAGTGGGGCCTTAATCTTCCCCCCACTCTTCCCACTTGCCTGGCAAGTCTCACACGTCCTGCAGTGAGCATCTGAGATCCTGCGCATCTGGGGCCAATAGAAGTGGGTGACCATCCTCTCAAAGGTCTTGGTCTGCCCCAGATGTCCGGCCAGTGGCACATCATGAACCAACCCCAGTAGGAAGGTCCTGAAGCGCTGGGGTACCACCAGCACACGGGCTGACCCAGGCTCAGCAGCCTTAGGCTCGCTGTAAAGGAGGTCGTTCTCCCAATAGTTCCAATGTGACCCTGTCTTGTCACCTACTGCCTGGGCGGTGGCCTGTCACCGTACCCCCTCAAGAGAAGGGCAGGTTCTCTGCTGCTCGCAAATTTCCTCCCTGGAGGGCCCCCCTTCCTGCTGCCAATGGGTCAGCTCCGGTAGGTCCCCCAGTTCGGCCACTTGTTCCCCTGTAGGTTCCAGGGCATCCCCCTCAAGGTCTGCTCCCTCCGGGACCGTGGGAACCACGGGGGCCGGTTTCCCGCACCCCCTACCCCTTCTCTTTAAGGCAGGGGCCTGGGCCATACTTTCAGGCTCCAGACCCAACTTGAACATCCTTCTGAGCTGTCATGGACCGAGTGGTCACACACGCCCACTCAGGCAGACCCAACATTTCCAAATGAGACTTTCTCTCCACCGTAGCCCACGGGGAGTGCTCTAGATCATTGCCCAACAGACAGTCTATAGGCATGGCGGGCCTCACAGCCACTTGAAGAGTTCCTGAGACCCCCCCCCACTCGAAGGGAACCTGAGCCACTTCACACTGGCTCTCTGAGTTGTCCGCTGACACTACGGGGCAGAATGCATGGGGGACAACCTGCTCTTTGGACACCAACCGGGAGCTGACAGCAGTCACACTAGCTCCGGTGTCCCTGAGAGCCTCCACCCTATGGCCATTGATGGTCACCCACTGCCGGTACTTCTGAGTGTTATTTGGCAGTGTGGGGTTAGGGACCTTCTCAAAGTCTCCTAGCGAGACAAGGGTTAACTCTACGGGATCCCACCCACCTTGGACCTCTACCTCCCCCCCCCAGGGCTACACTGGCAATCTGGCGGGATGGAGCACGGGGTGATGCACGAGGGGATACATTGGGGTCCCTCTGGGGACACTGGGGATCATAATACCAGTGGCCCACTTGACCACACCTGAAACAAGTGAGTGGCCCCCTCTGAACAGGCCTACCTGTCGGGGACACTGGCTTCTTCTCAGGGGGAGGCTGGGACACCACTGCTTGGTTCCCTTGGGAATTACTTTGGGGCCCTCTCTGGAACTCCCTTGGCTTACCCTTGTCTCCCCCACTTCTCTGCTGGGGACCCTCCCCACCTCTGGTGAAGTCTGCCACAAAACCTTTGCGGACCTGGGTGCTCACCCAGCGGTCCGCCTCCTCAGCAAGCTTCCTAGGGTTAGTCAGCTTGCTATCAATCAGGTGCTGGCGTAGCTCTGTAAAACAGTTACTAGAAAAATGCTCTCACGCAAACAAATCATACAATTGCTCGAAAGTTTCCACTTTGCTACCCTTTACCCAGCGATCCATTGCTCTGCAGAAAAAAGACACATATTCAACCCACGTGGTACCCTCTAACTTCTTACAGGTTCTAAACCTCTGCCTGTACATTTCTGGATCAAACCATAACGGGTCATCAAAGCTTCTTTCATATGTGCATACACCATCCTGCTCTCCTCAGGCAGGTCCAACAGGGTATCCCTACCATCACTCTCAAAGCGCCCCCACAATCCCGCTCCCCAATCCTGTTGAGGGACCCGGTGGGACACCATTGCTATCTCATATGCGGCAAACCATTGCCCAATATCCTCACTCTTGTGAAAATCCTTAATGACATCCTTAGGAATATAAACTCTACTCTCAGGAGTTACTAAAGGTATGCTGCCACCAGAGGGGGAGACCAGGACACTCCTCTCCCTGATCTCTATCTCCCTCAACATTCTCTCATGTTCCATTCTCATTTTATCAAGTTCAATTGACAATCGATTCTTCTCAATGTCTAACTTCTTACTCTCAAGGTCCTTCTGACCTTCCAATTTAGCCAACTCCAAACTATGCCTCCTATCTCTCTCCCTGTCCTCCAGCTCTTCTGGGGTCAGGCTCCTTTGGGATACACTAGTACCTGGATTGGAGGGTGTTCTATCTCCCCCCCCTCTACTGCATCATCCTGCTGCCCTCCAGCATTCTCTTCCTCATCCCCAGCGGACTCTCTCGCTTCCCACCAGGCCTTCAGCACCTTGTGGTACTCCTCCTTCCTAGAGAGACCTATCACGGGGACTGCGAATTGCTTACAAAATTACTTCAGCTGTTTGGCAGTATAGGTATCTAATCTTTCCTCCTCAAAGGCGAGATCCTCCGAAGCATTGGATGTTGGCCTTCCTATATTAGCAGTACTCATGGCTGCGATCAACAATTCAATACTAAAACAACCAACCAAAAAAAAAATTCGAAGAGGGAAAAAAATCTGCGCGTGTCTGCGCTTTGGTCTGTACTCACTAGTGGTGTCTACCAGTTATTGTACGTGGATCATAAATGCAAGTCCTGATCCCACCGCTGCCAACAATGTTAGAAATGGGGGTCTCTAGTTGGCCATGGTTAGCGCCAATGTCCAAATAGGGACCCTTCTTCCTAAGTCAGGGCAAGTGGGCTACCCCCTTTGATAACCCCTGCTCAACCCTGTGGTAACGTGGCACGAGCAGTTAGGCCTATCTCAGAGGCAGTGTGTGAAGCATTTATGACCATGCACAATAAGGCAGTAACGACACCACAAAAGGACACAACTCAAGTAGGTATAGAAAATAGTATCTTTATCTAAGATTTAGCACGAGACTCTCAAAAGCGTTTTAACCAGTCACAATGCACGTAAATCAGTAGGGACTTAAAAAGGCAATAACGTATTCATCAGAACGTGGCACTGACTGAGTTCAAGGCCTGGGTCTACACGACCCGTTGCGCACCAGATACCCGCCGTTGGACGGGGACACAGCACGTAGCTTCTCGAAGAAGCGGAGACGGTGACAGGCGGACTCCCAGCGACCACAGTTCTTGACTGCAGTGGTCCGCAACGTGCACTCACAATGATTCGGGCACTCGGGGACAGGCGAGCCCTCAGCGGTGGCAGCACGCGGCTGTGGCGGCCCGGGCTGGTGGTGGCGATGACTTGCGTCGTGCAGTTCCGTGGTGGGCCCACAGCGGCAGCAGCTCTCTCCTAGCTGCAGCGGCCCACAGGACGACTCACGATGATGCAAAGTTGGCAAAGATGCGGGCACTCAGGGGCAGCAGCTTTCTCTTAGCTGCAGCGGCCCACAGGACAAATCACAATGGTGCAAAGTTGGCAAAGGTGCGAGCACTCAGCGGCAGCAGCTCTCTCTTAGCTGCGGCGGCCCACAGGACAAATCACAATGATGCAAAGTTGGCAAAGGTGCGAGCACTCAGCGGCAGCAACTCTCTCTTAGCTGCGGCAGCCCACAGGACAAATCACAGTGATGCAAAGTTGGCAAAGGTGCGAGCACTCAGTGGCAGCAACTCCCTCTTAGCTGCGGCAGCCCACAGGACAAATCACAATGATGCAAAGTTGGCAAAGGTGCGGGCACTCAGCGGCAGCAGCTCTCTTAGCTGCGGCAGCCCACAGGAGAAATCACGATGAGGCAAAGTTGACACAGATGGGGGCACTCAGCGGCAGCAGCTCTCTCTCAGCTGCGGCTGCCCACAGGAGAAATCACGATGAGGCAAAGTTGACACAGATGCGGGCACTCAGCGGCAGCAGCTCTCTCTCAGCTGCGGCTGCCCACAGGACAAATCACGATGATGCTGAGTTGGCAAAGGTGCGGGCACTCAGCGGCAGCAGCTCTCTCTTAGCTGCGGCGGCCCACAGGACAAAGGATGATCTCGACCAGGCTGGCACAACGGCGGGCACTCAGCGGCTACAGCTCTCTCTTAGCTGCGGTGGCCCACACAGATTCAGCAAAGGTTCCGAAGGTTCAAATTAAGGCGGGCGCTCAGCGGCGGCAGCTCTCTCTTAGCTGCGGCGGCCCACACAGATTCAGCGAAGGTTCTGAAGATTCAAATTAAGGCGGGCGCTCAGCGGCGGCAGCTCTCTCTTAGCTGCGGCGGCCCACACAGATTCAGCGAAGGTTCTGAAGATTCAAATTAAGGCGGGCGCTCAGCGGCGGCAGCTCTCTCTTAGCTGCGGCGGCCCACACAGATTCAGTGAAGGTTCTGAAGATTCAAATTAAGGCGGGCGCTCAGCAGCGGCAGCTCTCTCTTAGCTGCGGCGGCCCACACAGATTCAGCGAAGGTTCTGAAGGTTCAAATTAAGGCGGGCACTCAGCTGCGGCAGCTTTCTCTTAGCTGCGGCGGCCCACACACAGAGTTAACAAGGGTTACCAGTCCACGTTCCTCACAGTAGAACTAGAGGTTCCGGATTACTCGACGGAGGCCTCACCTGCAAGTAGAATCCCTAGCACAGGAATTCAGACGGCTGATGGGGTGAAGTCTAATGTCCCTGAGACTTCAGCAGGAGGCGCTCTCAATTCAGGCCCTCGGGTAGTTTCTTCAGCAAGCTTGGTGAAAGTTTCAAAGTCCTTTCCTCTGTTCACTCGGACAGAGTTTCGTCTTGACATCCAGAAGGAACACACTTGAGAAAGGTTTCAGCGCAGCGTTTTATACCTAAAAAGTCTTTGTTCACTGCAGTCACAAATCACTGCATCCAGCCAGAACCAGTTTGGTGGGGTCGGGGAGCACTTGGTTCACAAGGCGACATCCTGCCCTTTGAGAATCTGGGGGTCTGCTATCAGACGCCCAGTGGGAGGTGGAGCCATCATTCACCTTGCCAGGCATGGCTCTGCTCAGATCAAAGAGTCACCCCTCTCCATACTCTAAATGCCGATCTCTCTCTCCAGCCAGGTCTGACCCAGCTGGCCCTGCTGCTCCAAAACCAGACGGCCAATACACACGCTAGCAAAGCCTATAGGAAAGCTTAGGCCAGAAAATACCTCGTTTCTAGTAGAGGCATTTTCGAACACGAGCTACGCTAATAATCCTTACTAAAAGATGTATCTCAATGTTCTGAGCTTAAACATATCAAATTCGAGCGTTCCTATCAGGTTCCTGGGGGCAGGTAGGATTAGGGCATGTAATACTCAGCCTGCCCATTATGGCCTATGAGAACGGATAGCCTCACAATAGTAAACAGTGAAATGGAGGGTAACTCGCTATTAGAACATGCTACACAGACATACTTTAAAAGCTGCTTCAGTGGGTAGCGCAAATCAGCGCTGCAGGCCCACCAGCAGTATTTGGTCTACCAGCCCTGGGCACACACAGTGCACTGATACTAGGGGCTGACAGGTAAACCAAACGAGCCAATTATGGTTCTCCCAATTCATACAGTTATCTTTACACAGGGAGCATACGCGCTGTGTCACTGATTGGCAGTGGCACAGCGCCCAGAGCATCTAAATCCAGCCTACATAAAAGGTAAGAAGCGAAAAGAGGAAGGGAGACCCGTGCCAATGATGCCAGGTCTAACAAAGCCCATTTTCCTGAACTACCCCAGCTGACCAATTTAAATTTTAACAAGACCTGGCCTGGATGGTGTCAGAGTGTACTCCTCCTGCCTAACCCTAAAAGCTGGGAGATAGAATCTTTTTCAAGACTTTTTGCCTGGATAACCATTGTGGTACCGGGACTAACCTGACAGCTGATTCACGTAGGGTGCATCGCCGATGGGCCTGACTTTGCTGCAGCTCACGCTACGTTTTTCACCATAGCAGCAAATCTGATTCAGTGGGCTTGAGGCCTACTGGCATCCAATTTTGTCAAACCCTCCTCAGTTACAGGTTGCATCCTTGCCCTGCTTTGGAAATCCAACTTTTAAAAATGAGGCTAAGTCCGAAGGTAGAAATCTTCACCGGGCCCGGCACCAAGCAGCATCTGATCAATGGCGATGGCTTCCTGGGCACGAACTCTGGTCTTTGCCTGATTGGAGCTTTTGCTGCCTTAATTAATGGCTTCACCGAGATTTTGTCCTTTGTCAGCCCATTGTCGATGAGCCTATCTTCGGATATAGCCTGCAGCCTTGTCCTGCTGAGGACTCTGCCTTCTCTGAAATTTCGAAGGAAATGCTTTGACCGGGATCAACCAGGCCCTTGTATCTGACCTGCGCTTCATCGTGGCTGGCCCTAAAACTTACCTTTGTCTCTGTCTAAAATGACCAGTTGCCAGTTGCCCGTTGTTATGGGTTTGTGCTTTTTAGTGCTATCTTCATTTAAAATTTAAATATTTCATATCTCTGGTTTCCCTTCTTGGATTTTATTCATTTTGGTGTTATTTTATTCCTTAAAATACTCTCAATGTTTTATAAATTGAAGTGGGATTTTCATTGTGTTGTGCTTTTGACCTTTTAAATATTTTGGTGCTGCTAAATGCTTTACACAGTTCCTTAAGTTAAGCCGGTTTGCTTGGTGCCGTAGCTACCAGAGGTTGAGCTCAGGTATAAAATGCTGAATTTACTGGAGTAGCATCCACCCTTATTAATATTTCACTTTCTCACGCTTTCCTAAGTGCATTACTGAGTTCTATATGATGCCTGTGCACCTGCACTCTGCACTGCCATGCATTTTCATATGTGGGGCACTGATGTCCATGAGTCTTAAGTACCATCCTACCTGCATTCATGTTTCCAAACCTCCCCTTTGCTGAGCATCTACCCGAGTGCCCTAGACCATTGCCACCAACCCCCACTGTTGTTCACAAACTCTTACTGCACACTCAGGCTGCTGCAATTTTTTTCTACAACTGGTTGACACAGACTGGGCAACTGCTGCTAAGAAGAACTTGTCAAGTATTTCGAACAGGTGCACACTTCTCTTGCAACTGTGCAGGAGAAGACTGAAGCAAAATGAAAAAAGAACTGTTAGCACTTATTTTCTGTTATGTGATGTGAATATGTAGGTGAAACACATTGGGTAGTCATCCTTAAAGACAATCAGGGAGTCACAAGCTCTGGTTATGGATGGGCAGGAATATCTTGAAACTGAATCCTTCAAAATTAGAGATTTTACTTTGGGGCCGATTCCGATCTCGGCCGGTAGGGCTCCGAATAGGATTCGGCTTTACCGGATCCGATTCGGAGCCCTTTTCCCGACCGAATCGTACGCGGGTCCGGCCGAGCGAGTACGATGCGGACTCGCCGACCGACTCGTCCGGGCGACCCGACCGCTCCGACCGACTCGTACCCGGATCGTACCGCTCCGACCGACTCGCTCGGACCCGATTCGCACCGCGCAATGGAGACGTTTTCCGGCCGGGTAAGTACGATGCGCACCTCGACCGCTCCGACCGACTCGCGCCGTCCGACTCGAACTCGCTGTCGGAGCCGTACTTTGGGGGTCCGTGTCGGACCTCCCTGTACGCGTACCCGCGCGAGCGCACACAGGGGGACCCATGGGTCCCCCCTACCTGTGCGTGTACGCCGCGAGCGCTTCGCGGCGTACTCGCTGTAGGGGCGCCCTTGTCCGCCTCGCACCCATTGAGGCAATGGGAGCCCGCGTACGCGTTGTACGACCGGCTCCCATTGAGTTCAATGGGAGTCCGACCGACTCGTGTCCGGTGGCATACGAATGCATCGGACTCGTTCGGTCGGACTGCACGGGTCCGATTCGGTCGGAAATCTCTCCGGGTCCGGCTCGGTCGGAGAGATTTCCGGCCCGAATCGGAATCGACCCCTTTGTGTCATCAAGGGCTAACATGCTTTCTGACCTCCTATTCTGGGCAACCGTTGTATGCCAGTTCAGATGGAAAGGAACCAGAAAATTTTAATGGCTGAAAACTTAGACTTCAATCAGCATATTGCTTCTATGATTAGAGCTTGGTTTTTCAGCATAGCATGCAAGACCTACAACAACTTGGACCCCTTCTTTTTGACAAAGAAATGTATAAAATGTATACAGTGTGAGCTCTAAGATCTCAAAAGCAAGCCCTTTTAGACATCCAAGCAACCAGGTGCAAATAATGAGGAGGTAGGGTCATCAGGACTCAAGATGCCAAGCTGGGGAAAAGTAATCCGCTGTGTATTTACTCAGAGACTAATTTCCACCGAACTAGGAACATTTTGAAGAACTGGTTACTTTCCCAAACATATAGTTGCTCAATTGGCTGCCCAAAAGTGTTGTACTACAACGTCTTTTGGTAGTGGAAAGGGACTCCATGTGAGTGATTATATGCCGTTCTTAATAAATTAACATAAAATCGAAAAAACATTGAACTATGCAATAGCAAAACTCATAAAGCAGATATTGCATTTGGTTATAGCATGGGAATACCCTTACTAATGTATTCCCTGATAACTGTAAATTGATAACAGCCACAGAGAAATTACAATGTTATGATGATACCCCATTTCGGAAGATGTGTTAATACTATAAAACATATTAGAACATTGGAATGTTAAGAGCTCCATTGAAGATAATAATGGCTTGTATAAGCATTCTGCTCCAACCTTCCAATGTTTGTCTTCCTTTTTTATTTTATAACATTCTACCGTCAGTGGGTGGAATGTTCTAATAGCCTTATAGCCCTTCTGCTTCTGGCTATGCCGATTTTTCAAGGCCTTCTCCTCGTGATAAGCCTTATCCTGTGGCTCGGGCCTATAACTCGTGTTCAGGGCCTTTAACAACTGATATAGCCTTCAGCAGCGTACTATAAGTCTATATTAAATTATTTAGCATATTCACTTAAATATAATCAATGTCATATCATGTTTCAAATAAAATAATAGTACTGGAGAAGTTGCCTGACAACCACTTTCCTGAATATAAGCAGAGACTCTTTCACATGTAGGGAATGATGACGTTTGTTCCACAGGAAGTGGTCTGAGTGAAAAAAATGCGTCTGTCACTTCTTTTGCAGAATAATTGTGTTTCCCAGTAGTTGGCTCTCTTAGGGGGTAATGATTTAGCATTCCCTGTACTTTACAGGATCAAATGGATCCAGTGATGGTTTCCTAGCAGATGTGTCTAAAGTGGTGGTTTTAAATTCTCAATAATGATGCCAGATGTTAGTGAGATGCTACAGAGATTACTAATGTAGGTTCACAAATTCTGTTGATTTTCTAAGTGTCATATCTGTATGCAAATCTAGTGGAAAGCAAATTTTATGGGTGATAATACATTTGTCACTAGTTCCAATCAATCAAACAGCCAGGTCTTAAGTGTTCTCCGGAATTCCAGTGAAGAGGTGGAGGTCCGCAGCTGCAGAGGGATGTTGTTCCAGGTTTTTGCTGAAAGGAAAGAGAAGGAGAGTCCTCCACTGTTTCTTCGGTCGATGTGAGGGGTGTGGGTGAGTGAGAGGATGGTGGAGCATAGTTGTCTGGTAGTATAGTGGAAGTTCAGGTGGTGGTTGATATAGGCTATTCCTTGGTTGTGCACTGCTTTGTAGGCATTAATCATCAACTTGAATTGCCATCTCTTCTGTATAGCCAGCCAGGGGAGTTTTCTGAGGTGGGTGTGATGTGGGTCAGTCTGGGGAGGTTGAGGATGAGACTGGCAGTGGAGTTCTCTACAGTCTGAAGTCACTACAGAAGGTATGTGGTGATGCCAGCTTACAGAAGGTTGCCATAGTCTAATTGGCTAATGATCAGGGCCTGAGTGACCGTTCGTCTGGGATTCTGCGAGAGCCATTTGAAGGGTTTTCGTAACATGCGAAGTGTGAGAAAGCAGCCAGAGGAGACTTCATGGTCAGTAAGTTGTCCAGGGTTATGTCAGGGTTTCTGGCATGATCGGTTGGTTTGGGTGATGGTCCTACACCCGAGGGCCACCATGAGTCATTCCAACGAGTGGTGTTGTTGTCGAAGATCGGCACTTCCGTTTTGTCCATGTTGAGCTTCAGGCAGTTGTCCTTCATCTAGTTGGCGACGCTCTTCATGCACCTGTGGAAGTTGGTTCTTGTGCTGGCTGAGAGTGGGAGGATAAGCTGAGTGTCGTCTGCGTAGAATATTATGTTTAGTTTGTGGGATCTGACGATGTTGGCCAAAGGAGTCATGTAGGTATTGAAAAGGGTGGGGCTGAGGGAGGATCCTTGAGGGACACTGCAGATGATGTTCTTGGGTTCAAGGAGTATGGAGGTAGGTGGACCTTCTGCGCTCTTCCAGTGAGGAAGGAGTCAATCAATTTGAGGGTGCTATCTTGGATACCGATGTGATGCAGTCTTCTGATTAGGGTGTGATGAGATACGTCCGAAAAGCTGCTGAGAGGTCGAGGAGAAACAGAGGTGCTGTTTATTCCCGGTCGAGGAGGGCTCTGATGTCATCAGTGGCCACAATCAAGGTGGTTCTGCTCCAAATATTTTGTGAGCTGTCGGTTAATGGCTTTTTTCCAGGACTTTGGTGGGGAAGGGGAGAAGGGAAATCGGGCAGAAGTTCTTGAGTTCGCTTGGGCTGGCAGATGGTTTCTTGAGGAGTGGTTTGACTTCTGCATGTTTTCAGTTATCGGAGAAGGTGACTGTGGCAAATGAGGAGTTGAAGATGGTGGTGAGTAAGATATTGATCCTTCGGCTTCTAAGGTTGAATATGTGGTGGGGGCAGGGGCCTGTGGGGGCTCTAAATGTACAGAGTTCATGATGGTGGTGGTACCCTGGGGGGTGAGCTGGTATCATACGGTCAGTCGGTGGTTCGTCTTGATTTCGGTGAGTGTGTGAAGGTGAAGGAAGTCTGAGGGCTTGGGCTGGGTTTCGAAGATCTTATAGATGGGGGGTGATCTTGTTGTGGAAAAATTCAGCCAGTCTGTCACATAGTTCTTGGGAGGGGGTGATGCTGTTATCTGGGCTGCGGGTTTGGCGAGCTCTCTGACAATGCTGAAGAGCTCTTTTCTATGGATGGAGCTGGACTCGACGCTGTCGGCTAAGACGTTCATCTTTGTCTCTCTCAGAAGACGGTGATAGAGGTTGACAGAGGTCTTGAACGTGTTTTTTTTCTGAGGTGTCCTTGCATGTGCACTATCTTCTTTCCAGTTGCTTGCAGTGGGGTTTTGCTGTCCTCATTTCCTTGGTGTACCATCTTGCCTGCTTGGTGGATCTTCTCTGTCTGCTGGTCTTGATGGGAGCGATGACATTGGTGCAGTCAGTGATCACGGAGTTGAAGTTTTTAACAGCTTGGTCCAGGTTTGATGAAGTGTTGGGGCATGATGTGCTGAGGGTGTCAGTCCATTGGTTCTCTGATACTTTGCTCCAACTGCAGTGGGTGGGGCTGGGTGCCTCATCAGTGGAGGCACGGGGCTGGAGATGTTGAAGTGTATGCTGGAGTGGTTGGTCCAGGTGAGTTCTGGGGGGTGGCTGTACTTGACTCTGGAGGTGAAGATGGGGCTCCAGCATGTGTCCTGCAATGTGGGTGCAGTCGGTGACGAGTTGGGTGAGTCCAATGTGCTGTTGGAAGAGGCTGGCGGTGTTGGTGTTGGTGAGGTCATCAAGGTGGAAATTCAGATATCCAAGGAAGATGTAGTCTTTGGAGTCAAAGGAGAGAAGGGCGATGAAGTCAGGTATGATGGTACAGAAGCTGCGGCGTTGTCCAGGTGGTCTGTAGGCGAGGGTACCTCTGATGGTGGTTTTTCCAATTGTTTGGAGAACGAAGTTGAGGGGTTTCATCGTCTGGATGGTTTCTTCTGTCTCGAAGCTGCAGTAGATATTTTCTTTGTGGATGATGGTGATCACTCCTCTGGGTTTGTTGGTGCTGTCTGGGTGTGCTGTCTTGTATCTGTCGGGTATTGCTATGGAGATGTCGGGAGAAGACGCGTGGGTGAGCTGGGTTTCAGTGAGGAAGACGACATCGGGGTGAGGGTGGTGATGAGGTCCCAGATCTCAGTTGCGTGTTTCCAAGCGAACATACATTGAGGATGTTAATATTGAAAAAGTCAATGTCAATATGAATAACGATGCATTCATGTATAAAAACTAAATCGCATCTTTATTGACAAATTTCCTCGTTGTTAACTCCACTTCAACCCGACCCAGAAATGCGTAGTCAGGCAGGCTCTGGGACCCAGGCCTGGGGTCCCTGATTGACAGGTCACAGGTGGGGTGGCACGTAGCCAGCAGACAAATGCTCAAACAGGAAATCCCTAATCAATCCAACAGATAGGCGCAGCGACACCACAATGGCCCAGGGAGATTGGACACAATAAAGCAAACATGGTCGGAGGGGTGAGTGCGTTCCCAAAACACCATACAGTCAGATGCCACATGAAATTAGGAACGCATAGCTAATCTGGACATAGCACACACAGTACGCTCAGTGATCACGTGCCACACATGCAAGACATCTGCACATGTTACACGCTGGCCAAATTTTTCCCACACAAGGTCGAGGCCCACATGGATTCCTCATCCAATACATTAATTTATGACTCCAAAGACTGAGGTTCACATTCCTTATCAAAAAAGGATCACCAGAACTATTTTATTGCATTCAATGAACTGTGTAAAATACCATGTTAGACCGATTGTAAATTGAAACAGTCCTCAGACCCTATGCCTGTGGCCGATCTCCCGGCTGCACTGTTTAACAAACTGTTCCTGTTTTGCCAAATGCCTCATGTTTTTTCAAGGTATTTCATGTTCATGCAACAAGGAAGAGGCAGGCAAGTTAATGTGAAGTAGGGGCGTTGTGTGGTTAGTTTGCTTGGTGGTGGGTGGCATGTTGGTGGGTGATCTGATGGTGTAGGAGTAGGAGCAGTGGATGTGTTGAAGTAAGAGAATCCACATGAAGTAGTTGCTTTATTATGTTCCAGTTATAAATGAAGTAAGATGGTAATAAGATGGGAAGTAAGATGGTAATATAGCAGCCCCACCAGGAGCAGCCTCCCTGCTCCTCAGCCTGCAATCTTCAACTGACACTCTCACCAAGACCAAGCACTCAAACATTCCGTGACATCATACTACATTCTACAGTCATTCAGGCTGAACAGAAGAGGGAATATCAATGTAAAGAAAGAAGGAGAGATTTCACGCTACAACATAATGCAGAAGAACGGATCTACCGTGGATTGTGGGGAGGTGCAGCAGCATCGGTTGGGGTGGTGTTTACAATTCAGGGCTAAGAGTTTGGCAGCAGTGTAGCTGCAGGGTGTAGGAGAACCAGGGTTCCTGGCGCTGGGGGCAGTTCAGGCGTGGATGGGTGCAGACGAGCTTGCCTTTGGTGCACCTTGGGGTGCCAGTGGTGCGGTCGCGCTGGTGCCTCCACTAAGTAGGTTCTGGGAGGAGGGAGGGGCACTGGGTGGCGGTGGACGGGGCTAGGGGGAGTTGGGAAAAGGGCGGCAGCAAAACAAATGGGTGAAAAATGAGGGAAAAATGAGTCACAGATGATACGAAAAGAAATGGCTCAAAAAGGCAAGGCAGAAAAGGAGGGAAAAGAGGAGTAGGCAATAAGGTCGAGAAAGGCACACAAAGTTAAAGAAGGAAGAACAAGGACAGGCAGTGAGGAAGGCACAAAAAGCAGAGGAAAACAGCATAAAATGCAGAGCCTGGACGAAGGAGCAGAAGGCAGGCCATATCTGGCTGTTCATGGGCCAACAGTGAGAGTGAGTGCTGGGCCTGGAAGTTCCATATAACTTGGGATGAAGTGAGACTGTTTGGGTGTCACAGAGTTACCTGTTCTGGAATAAAAGGTCAAAGTTAACTGCAACTTTGTCACTTACAAATTCTGCGAACTTTTTTTTACCAATTCTTGTGATTCAGGCACTGTCAGTGTAATAACTTCTGGGTTTGTACTCTTTCTCCCTTACAGGCATGCGGATTTCACGTTGCACGTGAGGCTTCTAGAAGACGAGTTGAGACATGTTTGTTCCTGATTACATGTAGATGTCTATCCTTCCTCAGCTTTTAATTTTGGGACTAAAGGCCTGAATTACATATTGCTAGCCTCCTGCTTTGGCACAAACTCAATGTATGCCATGCAGTCTACGGATAAATATATTTTTTGCTAAGGGAGAATACTATATTATTTAGGTCTTATTTTATAGGATGTTGTCTGGTGTAATGACTGTTTATTGGGTGCAATATTTAATTTTATAGGGTCAATAACAATAGTTACTTTCTAACAAAGACATAAACAATCTTGCACATTTGTTATCTAGCTGCTCTCTAGTCTTTAAAAAGGCCCTACAATAATCGTCACCAGAATAAAATGTCACGCTTCTGAAATGATAATAAAGCCTGATAAATGAGACCATGCATCAGATTACGCGTTTGATGCAATTAACCGATAAAAGTGATTGCTTAGTGGCTGATTTTCACACGGATGTGTGCAGTTGAAGGAATTAATTTATGTGGATGATGTAAAATGGACTGTGATTGAGTGAGCCCTGTTCCTGATTAATGTAGCTAAGTATCATTGTTTTTGTACTCGATGGCGCTTGTCATTAAAGGTGGCATTTGTCTACGGTAAGCCTTCCTATTGTTATTCCTGCTGTGTGAGTAAGCGGCTAACTCAGTAACAATAATGTCAAGACGGTTCATAGATGTAGTGATGTCACCACTGCGGTCTCTGCAGTGAAGAGAGCAGGGCGACCCCCTCAAAATGGCAGTTCTGCTCTGTATGTGTGAAACGACTTTTCTTCATTGAATTACTGATTTTATTTTCAATACGTTTAAGTGGAAAATGATAATTGTAGTATCATTTCATAATGCAGAGGCGTGACTGGATTGACATATATTGAATGTCACTCGCATCTTTGTATTAGCCCAAAAAGGGTGTTTGCGTAGATGTAACAGTAACTTTAAATCTGTAGATTGCCTCCATCTGTGTTTCTACTTAACGAGGACAGTACTGCATCTTCTTCCTCATTAGGTCGTTATTAAGGGAATATATATAGCCATGGTATCTGCCAAGTCTGAGTGCTATCTATAGAAGGTGTTTTTCAATTCCCAATTTAAATGTACTGAATTTATTGAACTAGGAAGGATGAAAAGCTCGGTTAGCATTGCCAGCAGTAAACCCTGAGGATGACACCACTTGGCAGCAGTATTCCCAGAAAACGTATCTAAACTACCTGAATTTTTCTGTGGGTTAGTACATCAGCGATATCTTTTCTGGGGAAGGTTGGTGGATAGACGGTGAGGTATTTAAAACAGTCAGTGGCAAAGCCAATGACTCGTCTATAGGAGATCTATTGGCTTTGTCAATTTTTGTTAGCCATATTGTACAGCAGCGCTAGCTTCAATGCAGCATGGCTGAAAGTATTTTAAAAAAGCGCTATGACGCTGCCAATGCTGGCTGTGTCATACAGCCTATTTTCATTACTTTCAGCCATGTTGCAAGATGGCTAAGAAACATTGGAAAAGCCAATAGATCTCAAATAGGCAAGAACAATTGGCTTTTGCCAATGCTCGATATGGGGGCTCCTTGATCCCAAGAGCCACCCAGCTGCCAAATGTGCAGCCAAATAGAAAAAAATGTTTTTTGCTTCGTCCTTAGGGAGTAATGTGAATAGCAAAATATAAGGTGCCTCATACGTAATGTCTGTTCTGCACTCTTAGGATTGTGGAGTGGACTTAGCACTATTGCAGCCTATTGCATCCATGCTGTAGGGTGCTAACCTTATGTTGGTATAGGTAGGCAGGAGGAATATGACTGTGTTATGGACGTTTTTTTGCTTGCGAGCTTACTGGTGTAAGAAACACGCTGACATTTTTTCTGGGGGCTCCCTGTATTTGGCTAACCCTCCCCTTAGACTTCAGAAATAACAAACCACCTGTAAATGATTCCTGCCCATATATTGATGAAGGGCTTATTTTGTAACTGTCTGGCTCGCAGTAGCGGCTCCTCGAGGGAGTGCTGCGGGGCGGTGGGGCGGGGAGGGGAGGGGCAGGGTGGGGGGTAGTAAACTCCGGAATACGGGCGAACGGAGTTGAGCAACTAAATAAAACGAATTACATTGCGCGCTGCATCGCCGATTTGGCGTTGCAGCGCGCGCAATGTAATTCATTTTATTTATTTATTTAGTTACTCAACTCCGTTCGCCCGTATTCCGGAGTTTACTACCCCCCACCCTGCCCCTCCCCCGCCCCACCGCCCCGCAGCACTCCCTCGAGGAGCCGCTACTGCTGGCTCGGCTGAGAATACAAGGGAATGCAATCTGAACCATTTCCTCTAACATCTGCCAAGGGGAGTGACCTAAAACCAGTCTACTCTTCTTGTCAGGTGGTCGTTGGGAGCTTGAACACTGATTCTCGTCTGATTAGAGCTGCCCCCCTCTCCAGCTTCTCTGGAAATTGAATAAATTCTCCACCTCTTAGACTAGTATTTTAATGTCTTCTTGACCAATGGTGTGCATGAGAGGATGCAAACAGTAATGAATGGAGGAGTCTGCAAGCAACAATGATGAGGATGCAACTACGGGGGAAGCAGTGAAGTATTCTTCGAGAGAGTACAGGCCGGGTAGCTCAATTCAGTTCAAAGCACCAAACTCTGTAAATTTGCATGGGTGGCCAGGTTTGACTCTCGACATCGGCTCAAAATCTTGTGATTCTGGGCAAATCACCTAATCGCCCTGTACTAAAAAAAAAGCGAATAAACATAGTTTAATTTGTCTCTGTGCCTAAATAAAAAAATACTTTAAACATAAAGGTAACATAACTAGAGCTCATGTTAAGCACTCTATCCTTTCGAGTCGAGTTCGCGCTAGAGGGGAAAGAAACAGCAGGCACAAGGTGGAGTGGGAGGGGAAAAAAAGAAATAGTACCTTAATCATAGCGTGAGCAGCCATTAATTAAGTTTAGTTAATTTGTACTCTTTCTATGCTCCACTGAAGAAACGGAACTGACGCAATGCCTGGGATGTCCAATTAAAAGGTTGCATGGAAGAGTCAAGATGGAGCAAACCAATGGTAAGTAAGGATGGGCTCTAAGCCTTCACTGTACATAATACGCCTCGCGCAAGACCTAAATATAAGACCTGAGGGGAAGGGCAGAGGGCAGGTGCCGTGAATATTCGTCTATTTAAGATCGCACATCCATAACTGGTGACATCAAGTAGTCTTAATTTATGTGTTCACTACAGGACGGTGCTTGTAACGAATGCACCTCACTGCCAATGCTGCAAGATAGAACTGATCCAACGAGATAGTTCTTTACCTTTTCTACACTAATTTGTCGCACTACTCAATAACATTTTGTAATATCAATAATGTTCAAAGTCTGAAAGTCGACTGATATACTTTTTTACATTTTTATTTCAGTGTTGGTAACAGGTCTTTGTAAGTTAGGTATAGTTACCGTTCACTCGTTTTTGTACAGCACAGCAGGAAGCACGTGTTCATCCTTTTTAAGGCTGTGAAGACAGTCGCTATAAAAACATACACGTTACAATGTGTGTACTGTCCCTGCATACCTTAGTGGGAATTTATTACCTTATCATATTTCCAATGAGACATATTCCTACTATCAACAGATCAACCCTGGTAGTGCCAAGAAGTGGAAACGGCGTGGTACCAGTGATTGTAACAAACAATGTGAACATAAAAACACAGTACAATATGAATTCCATAAAAAGTAAGTCTAGTATGTTGGTGACTATATACAGAGGGCGAAGGGCATTATCTAAGCGTAAGAAAAAAATCTAGCATCTTTCTTGGGAATAGCCCAAAGAAAGCTAGGTCGAATATTTGGTATAGGGATTACTATCGACTGCACCTCTTTTGTGTATTGTTTTCCAAAAGTACAGCATGAGAACACTGGAAAGGAAAACAATATTAGATGTAAGTGATGTAGAGGGAATATTTGTTTGATTCCTAAGAGGTGAGTGTAAGTAAATACATACTAATCAGATAAAATTCAAGAGATGCCAAGAGGTACATCAATGTAATAGTCTAAACCGGAAGTGCAAGATACTTCTTAACTAAGTTACAAGTGACTGGGGCTTTTAGTGGAATGTTACCTTTTTGGATGGTATAGAGAATTGGTTGACTTCAACATATAAATAGTGCACAAGGGTCCATAATAAAAGGCTACAAAGATAAAAACATAGACAGCATAAGTCTCAATGTATTGAGTATATAACCTGACAGTGGAAAGCCCCTGTGCAAATGATATATCCATGGTGACAATTAAGGGTAAAGTTAGTGTGTAGGTGCGTGTTTAGAAGTAAAAGGACAGTAGATTACCATAAATAGAGAAACCAGACATGGATGTAACAGCCTCCAGCCCCCATGATGGCCTATCCTATTAGAATTACATGTAAGCAGGGTGATGTGGGTTAGGGAAGGGGATAACATAACAAATTGCAATCTGGGGATGCATTGTACCATGGTCATTTAATAAATGACAAGCAATAGTTAAAAGTTGGGTTAATAAGAGGTCCATGAATGCATAAATTAATGTTCCATAAGGTCCCATGAGTAGAAAGTACCACTTTTAAGTAAGTAAATACATGTTTATTTTAGGAACAAACATCAGAAAAAGAATTACAGATAAAAATTACAAGTAAGTAAAACAAGTTATAAGGCAATGGCAATAAATAGTTTCAACAGACAGCAGTTGCCTAGACAATAATAATAATCTTTTGACCTAACTACTAAAATCACATAAAAAAATGCAAGGAAGAAATAATACGAAAAATGTATATGTAAATTAAAATGCACAGTTAATTCATTTGATATAATTCCATGCTATTATGCACTAGGTCAACATGAGGACAAAGAAGTTAAACCGACTATTATAAGGAAGATACGTTTATAAGAGCAGCGATTATTTGGAATCTTATATCGAAATACCTATATCAGAGGATTGCAACTCTCTATAGCATGGTTTGAAAATATCAAGATTTCCCATTAGGTCTTTCTTCCTTGTGTGAGTGACTCGGAC
This sequence comes from Calotriton arnoldi, assembly GCA_963921515.1. Classification (NCBI taxonomy): domain Eukaryota; kingdom Metazoa; phylum Chordata; class Amphibia; order Caudata; family Salamandridae; genus Calotriton; species Calotriton arnoldi. The sequence continues at coordinate 720,822 of CAWUFW010009683.1, read as the reverse complement.
ATGAGAAAGAATTACAGAGTGCCTTTCTGGTCTTCTTGATATGAGATATGTGTTGAGGCCTGGAAGTGATGTCAGAAACTGTGACCACGAGGGGAGCGCGCGGCGGCGGCGACAAGATGGCCGCTATTTGAGGAACTCCGTAACGCCGAGATTTTCTTCTCGCCGAAGGGACCTTTCTCCCGCAGCGCTGCTACTCGCAAAGGGGTGTCATGTTCGTCGGAAACTGCCAGGAATGCTGAGGCAAGTTTTCCAACGGAAATTATGGGCGTTTTGACCCTCTTTTTTCGCTTGGCCGGCGCGCCTCAGAGCCTGTAATATTAACGGCCGCCATTTTGGGTTTCTCTCTTCTTGCAGCGGTCCCGCAAATGGCTGTGGCACAGTCTTTTGGATGATTTTTCTCTCAGGAGGTTGTGACTGCCTCTTCTTCAGCATGTATCAAATGTATGTTTGTGGCCAGTCCAGCAAAATATTGCAGCATTTTTTGTGACATTATGCATTGGAACTTTTTCCTCACACAGTAACTGCGCCACTTCTTTGCATATGCCAAGTATCTCTGCTACACCCTTTTCTGTCAACTGCTGGATTATCAGGGTCATGGTCATAGTAAAGCCGCCTTTCTTTTGACGCGTATGTCTGGCTCTTAGTTGCGCTTTACCAACGCTTTACTTGATTAGTACATTGACTGTACTCAGCTGTCAGGAGGTTTCAACTTGTCTGCTGGTGGCTGCATTTTCTTGTATCTGCTACGCGGTGGAGTTCGTCTGCCTGGAAGTCTCTTTTTCTACTGCATCCTCTGTTGTTCTGTGCTCTCAGGCTTTTGTTCTTCACTGGATATTTTTATTGTGGTTTTTTTGCCTTTATCGTTTGCGCTATTGACTTTGACTCACTTGTCCCCTCACCATGGATCACACGCAGTCTAACAAAGGTCATGGGGCTGTGGGTGCTTCTTGCGGTGGGCGTAAAGACTCAGCAGCCACCACCAATAAACGAGTTAAGAAGGATCCCTCCTCTCCATCCAAATCACCTCTCCCCCTCACGTTAGAGGACGTCATGGAAGAGTTGCACCTTATTCGCTCCTTTATGTCAGATACTTCGCTACACTCCAGAGAATAGAGGACAAGTGGTCCGGCCTTGATTTGAGACTTTCTGATGTCGAGCAGAAGATAAGCGACGCACAGGATGTTATTACTAGAGTCGACGGCTTAACCAAAGAAGTCGCCCAGCTCAAGAAGACTGCAGAGGACTTAGAAAACCGCAACCGGCGTAATAACCTACGCATTTATGGAATTCCGGAAAACTCTGAAGGTTCTGACATGATTTCCTTCTTGAAAACTCAAGTTCTGCAGATCGTTGGTCTTCCAAAATCAATGGACTTTAACATCCAGAGAGCGCATAGATTGGGTCCTCGGTCTACATCCTCTCCCACCAAACCAAGAGGTATCATTGCCTACTTCCTGTTGTATTCTGACCTTATGGCAATCCTTAATGCTGCTAAACAGCACAAACAGATGATCTGGTCCGGCCACAAAATCTTTTTCAGTCAGGATGTATCTAAGCCAACAGCTAGCAGACGAAAAGAATTCCTCGAACTCAGACCAGCCCTGAAATCCATGAATGCTCGTTATGGCCTCATACATCCCTGCTACTTCAAAGTGACTTATAAGGATAGAACATTTTCTTTCGACGACCCAGCCGACCTCCGGAAGTTCATTCATGATCATCGTGGAGAACTCATGGAACTCAGCAAACATTGATTGTCATGTCTTTGTTGTCTTCATTACTCTGTAACACATGTGTATTCTGTATGTAGATGTTAATTGTTTCCTTGTTTGTTCTTATTTGTATCTTTTAGGTCCTTACTACATCGATTTGTTGTCGAAGATTCAAGTCCACTTCACCCTTGTGTTTATAATGTCTGACTCACTCCGTTGTTTTGTCCCCTAATGTATGGTAAGTTCCCTTCCTTCTTGTTTCAACTGTCTAAGTACTTGTTCTTGGAGTTCTTTTGTACTCCTTTTCCCTTATATCGTTATGGTATGACAGTTTGTTTTCTCTCGGTGTTGCTCCGTCCGGGGTGGCCGTCTTGGTTTTTGCTGCCCCCCCTCCCCCGTTATTGTTCTTTGTATTTTTGATTGTTATGGCTAAAGCTACTTGGCTTTTGGTCATCTTTTCTTTCCTATCCCTCCCATGGCGATTGGGTGCCCCTCTTCTACCTTCCCTCTTCCCTTTCCTTTCCTTTCTCTCTCCCTTCCCTTGCTTTTTCTTCCTGCTATACATACTTTTATATCTCCATCATCTCATTCCCTGCTTTTGGTACTCTATTGTTCACTCATTCTTATCTTTATTTGGTCTCTCTGCACAAGTTTTTCTTCTCTATTACGCCTTATGTTATCTTCTATTTTCCACCCTCTCTGTGCAGGTATTTCCTTCTCTCCTCTCCCTTCTTGGTATGCTTTCATTTTCTTCTCTATATTTATTTAAAAACTACCGATGACTGGTTTTCGTGTCGTCTCATGGAACGTCAAGAGTATTCATAATCCTGTCAAAAAGCAACGTGTTTTATCCCATCTAGCAAGACTGAAATGTCATATTGCTCTGCTGCAAGAAACACACCTAAGGTTGCAAGATTTGTCTTCACTACGCAAACAATGGGTGGGAGAAGTTTTCTGCTCCCCGGCAGTGAATAACAAAAATGGTGTTGTTATTTTATTTCATAAGTCTCTAAATGTTCAGATACTAAATGAATCTCATGAGGATAATGGTAGATGGCTGTTTCTAAATACTAATGTTAATAACACCCAACTTTCCTTCTGTAATATTTATGGTCCCACTGGTATCGATTTAAACTTTTGGAAAGATTTTTCGACTCTGCTTTCCGCACTTGCTGTAGATGATTTGATCGTGGGTGGAGATTGTAATCAGCTTATGGACCCCTTTTTGGATCGGAAATCACAAGCCAAATATGTTCCTAATAAGATGCAGAAAGCTTTTCATAAAGCCATTACTCTCAGAGGTTTAGCAGATTCATGGAGAACCTCCCACCCTGACACATTAGAATTCTCTTTTTTTTCCCCCGTCCATAAATCTCACTCCCGTATAGATTACATCTTTCTCACTCACCATGCCCTGCAATTTATGACTAATTCAGAAATTGGCTCTATTCTTATATCAGATCACGCTCCAGTTATCTTAGATATGGAATTCCCTTCACCCCCTCCTAAATCCCGTCGTTGGCGCTTTAACAATTTTCTTCTCTTAGATTCTCAATTTGTTGACCAATTTATGCTTTTCATTGATGAATTTTTTCATAATAATCTTCCCTCTTCTTCTCAATTTCACTTTATCTGGGATGCCTTCAAGGCCTCCGCTAGAGGCTTTATTATTGATTTTGTTTCTCGTAAGAAGAAAAAAGCTCTTCTAGACTCTTCTCTTATCCTTAAACAAATTAAAGTTCTTGAGCACCAATATTTCACCTCTAACTCCACAAATTTCTTATCCTCTCTTATCAAAGCAAAAATGCAATATAACAAAAACTCCTGGGATTCTGCATGCAATAATCTCCTCAAATTTAATGCCAAGATGTATGGTGGACGCAATAAAGCCGGCAAATCTCTTGCCAATTATCTTAAAATCAAAAAGCAGAGATCCAAAATCGTAGCCATTACCGATAATTTCGGAGTTCGGCATACCACAGATGAAAAAATTCTGGATTGTTTTGTCCAATATTACACTACCCTTTATACTCCAGAGTCCACCCCTCCCTCTGCACAAATTGACTCCTTCTTCAATTCTATTCCGAAGCCCCCTGATCATCTTAAGGACCTCACATCCCTTGACGCTCCTATCTTGGAAAATGAAATATTTAATGCTCTCAATTTTCTGCCCAAAGATAAAACGCCTGGCCCGATGGTTTCACTGTGCAATTTTTTCTTCACTTCAAAAACATTTTAATACCTCATTTATTCTCATTAATCAATTATTTTCTTAACACAGGTGAATCGAAGGGATCCTTCACCCAGGTAATGTTATGCTTGATTCCCAAGAAGGACAAAGACCCCTGCTTCTGTAAGAACTATAGGCCCATTTCTCTAATTAATACTGACTGCAAGATCTTTGCTAAAATACTTGCCCTTCGCATTAATAAAGTTATCCCTGACCTCATTCATATTTATCAATCTGGGTTTATCAAAGGCAGATCAATTACCGATAACTCACGAACTTTCCTCAACATCATCCACCTTACTTCTAAAATGGATTCTCCGGTGGCTGCCATTACACTGGATGCTGAAAAAGCATTCAATAGGGTTAGCTGGGATTTTATGTTTGGGGCATTGAGATGGCATGGTTTTGGTCCCCCTATTATCCAATATATCCAATTATTATATTCAGCACCCTCTACCTCTATCTGGGCAAATGGATGTCAATCTAAATATTTCCCTCTTTATAGAGGTACTAGAAAAGGTTGTCCCCTTTCCCCGCTTCTTTTTATACTTGCTTTAGAGCCCTTTTTGGAAAAAATCAGGCGCTCCTCTTCCTACACAGGATTACAATTTCATGATATTGACATTAAATTTACCACTTATGCTGATTATATTTTACTTTATATCTCCAATCCGTCCACTTCCCTGCCTTCTCTTTTCTCGTTACTACAAGAATATTCCCTCGTTTCTGGCTATAAGCTGAACATTGATAAGTCTGAAGTGTTACCCTTAAATAAATTTTGCCTTTCTCATATGTTTCACGGCTCCGGCTTTGAATGGAATCCCAGAAATACCAAGTGTTTAGGTATTCTTTATGCCAATACCAATAGAGAAACAATTCGAATTAACCATGCCGAAATACTTAAAAAACTCTCTGTTCTTATTGAAGGTTGTTCTCCCCTTTTTTTGTCCTGGTGGGGTAGACTAGCTACTATTAAAATGATGCTTCTCCCCATCATCAACTTTTACCTCTCAATGCTTCCTGTTTCCCTTCCGCTTCCGCACCATTAATCGTTCTCTAACAACATTTTTATGGAATAATCATAAAGCTAGGATCTCTGTTTCCCGCCTTCAACATCCCAAAGACTCGGTGGAGTTAACTTCCCTAACCTTAGCCGATATCACTCTGCTTTCCCGTTGAAGCAAATATGGCCTTTTTTAATCGATTCCTCTCTTCCTCCCTTAACGGCATGGAGTTCTTTAGAACATGTACAACTCCTACCCTTTTCCTTTTCTACAGCGACTCGCTTATCTCAACCTCCAAAGCGTTTCTCTACCCCTATTTTCAATCATTCTAAAGCCCTTGCTCTTTCTTTGTTTCGTTCCCATCTTTCTTTTGACGATTTTTTCTCCCTAACTCCCATCTGGTACAACAAATCCTTAAAGATTAATAATAAAGCGCTTTTTTGGAAGGAGTGGATTGACAAAGGTATCATCACGTTTAATCATATATTGACAGACAAGTCCCCGAGGGATTTCTTTGTTATTCGTGAAGCGTTTGGTATCTCAAACACGTATTCTCTCAAATACCCCTTATTGAAGGCCTCTTTGTCACATATTCTTGTTCAGAGGAGCCCTTCTGCAACCCCGGTTCCGGCTTCTTCCTCCTCACTCGATTTTTCTACCCCCCATAAAGCTGCTGTCATTTATAAACTTCTCTCCCGTCCTTTAGTAGATAGATCTAAGTCTAAAGTAGAGCTCTTATGGGAACGCGACCTTGCCCAGGAGTTCTCGTTCCAGACTTGGGACTCTATTTGGTCCAAAATACACACCTCTTCACGCTCCGCTAGCACCACACAGACTCTATATTTTTTCTACAACAGACTTTTTATACCCCTGCTGAACTTTGCAAATTTAGATTACTAGAGACCAAAAAATGTTGGTCCTGTTCTGCTGTGGACAGTGCTTTCATTCACATGTTTTTCATTGCCCAAGGGTTAAAACTCTATGAACTCGTATCTGGTCTAAATTAAATGATATCCTATCCACAGACTTCCCCCTTGATATTGTCCATATATTTTGGGAGGCTCCTCACCTTTGTGGGAGGTTCAGAGCAATGTGCGTAAATTTATAGACCTCTTTTTGTCATATCACTGCAGATCATCACAACTAACTGGAAGGATACATCAAAAATTTCATATTACGCATGGTGGAACCTGTTGTGTCATCACCACAGGCTTGATCGTGCCTTTGCCACTTCGGTTCCTCTGCTAATCAAAAAGGATTTGATATGGTTGCCTTTAACCACTTTTCTTTCCAGACCAGCTTCCTGAGTTGCCCCTTTCCTCTCCGAGAGTACCAAATGTTACTTTATTACTGGTTTATTACTAATTGTTTATAGAAGTAATTGTCATTTGTAAATGCTTTTCATGCCCTTCCCTCCCTACCCCTCTCCTTCTCTCTACTTTTCCCTTCTTTCCCCTCCCTCCTTGAAAATTTAAAAGGCATTTTCTTTCTTAGGTATAGTTTTTATTTCCCTCTTTTGGGAACGGTTTGCATATATTGCATTTTATTCCATCCTATTTTCCATTTAAGTGCTTATGTTTTTGTACTAATGTTTTACTATGTTTACTAATTTCAATAAAGCTTTCTAAACTTAAAAAAAAAAAAAGAAACTGTGACCACTTAGGTCAATGTGTGGCAGTTATGTTGGAATGTAGTAAAGCAGAAAAGAACCGAGTATAAAAAAACGAAATCGGCGTGTTGCATGTGCTCCAATCTAAAAGCGGATTTTAGGAAGGCAATTCTGGTGTCTAGTAATCAGTGAAGGGAATAGGAAAGCTCCTTTACTGAAATAATGTTTGACATGTTCCCACTTGTTGTGGCAGAGACCAGAAGTGATGGTCAGTGCAAATATTGCTTGTGAGCCGGATGTTAGTAAAATGTGCCAGCCATATTTCAAAATAATATCGGCAGTGTGTAGGTGGTATGTGAAGAGAATAACGGGAAATGGACAGTAAACTCACATCTGAAATGTGCCAATGGGGCGGCACTTTGCCTTCGTCTAATACGAAGACGTCATATTAATAAAATTGAACGTAAACCTGTAACGTTTAAAACGATTAGTAAAAAGATGCCAAACACATATTTATAGAAAGTCCAATGGTATTGTGTCATGCAATATGATGTGTATCATGAGTGATTATTTTGTCTTAAACATGAAATAACATGTTTCTGCTATGTTTGTATGTTGTTGTTAGACCTGGTATCCTTGCCATGGTTTCCATGACTTTTCGCTTTCTAACCCCCTGTTTTGCTGACCTCATTTTTGCTTGCTTTAGGTTGATGCCTAGTGACATTTTGGATTAATTCATGTATTAAGTTCCATGAGTTTTTCACATTTTCTAACATTATTTCTCAATATTTTTTAAACACTTCTCCAGAGGGCAGGTCAGATACAAGGACGAGGTTAGACCCACTTAAAAGTTACCTTTTAAGTCCAACATGAAGAGTTCCATTCACGGTAACAGAGGCGGAGACTGAGAGTTGCGAACAGTCATTGCTGAAGCAAGAAGATCAAGTCGGCGTCGCAGACGATGCTGTAGCGCGAAGCGCCAGACGAGCATCGCGGATGGGCCTTCCTGTAGCTCCGCACTGGCGGTCATCGTGGGCGGTCGTTGCTGTAGGGCGAAGTGCAGGTCTCACGTTGTCGGTTGCCATGGACACTTATTTTTCAGTTCAAAGTGCAGGTCTCACCAGAGCTTCACATTGGGGGTCATCGCGGGCGGGAGAAACTTGGCGCGAATATGACAGTTCGTGGTCAGATGGAGCCCAAACATCAGAATTTCAAACTTTTCTTCTTTGGAAGAGCTCTCACTGATCCCAGCCAAGGGTCTGGACCTGGGTCGCACATCTTGGAGATCAGGACTCACTCCAGCAGAGGCCAGCAGCAGGGCTCAAGCAGGTCCAGTTGCAGGTCCAGGCAGCTCTAGTTGCAACAGGTCAGTTGTGCAGTTGCAGGCAGGCCACTGGTGCTTGTTCTCTCCTCAGAGCTCAGAAGAGTAGTTCAGCCAACTGACCCTTGGATTAACCTGTGATGGTAGCCTGGGATGAAAACAAACAGGGCCAATTCTCCTAGTCACAGAGCAATGCTGTCGTTCAAGCAGCAGGTCAGTCCTCTTGGAGCCTTCCTCGGGACCTGGCGTGTTCTGATTGGTGGCTCTGGAGGTCCAATATTTATACCTCGTGCCAGCCTTTGTGTGGGGGGGTTCCCTCGTCTACCCCCACAACTGGTTCCGGGAAGTTCTTCCCCTTCCGATGTCACGGCTTCAAACTGTCTGGGGTGACAAAGGACAGGGCAGGCCTGGTGTCCCATTCCTTTGCGTGTGTGCAGCAATCAAAGCCCTTTGAAGTTTAAGAGGGACTGGGGACAGCCCATCCCCAGTCACCCTGCCAGGACGGCTCACCGTGTCCACAGCAAAGCCCCTTTTGTTTTACTGTCTGATAGCAATACACAAACACCAACAGCAAGTCATTCACAGTCTTGTGACCCAGGACTCTGGCAGAAGGCACATATGGTTGGGACAAGAAAATGTCAACTTGCTAAAAGTTACATTTTTAGAACTGTAACTTAAAATCTGACTTCACCATGAAAGAGAATTTTAAAATACAATTAAGTGTAAACCGCGTACCCCCAACTACTCCCCTTCGAAGGTTAGCCCTTATTAAATGTAATAAGGTAACCCAGTGTTAGTCAATGGGAGAGATATGCCTTCCCACAGTGTAAAACAAATTTAGGAGTTTTTCACTGCCAGAAAATGAAAAACATAGGTGCATATATCCTACTTTTGAAATACCATGCACACTGCCCTATGAGCCTTTAGGGCCTTCCTTAGGGGTGACTTATTAGTATTAAAAAGGAATATTTAGGCCTGGCAAAGGGTTTATTTTGCAAGATAAAATGACAGTTTTGAAACTGCACTATAAGCTATAGTGGGAGACCTGAGACATGTTTTAAAAGTGCTCCTTTACTGAATGCTGCATGCAGAAGCAGTTCATTTACAGGCCATGGGTTCATAGTACCATTTACTAGGGACTTATAGTAAATTACATTTGCCAATTAGAAGTAGGCCAATTTTACCATGTTTGAAGGAAAGAGCACTTGCACTGGTTAGCAGTCTCAAAACCAATAAAAATGAATTCAGCAAATGGGGAGGTGAAGGCAAAATCTTTGGGGGAATACCACACCAAGGATATCATGTCTAACAGTCACTCTCTTAAAGGCTATTTTTACTGGATTCGGAGATGAAGGAGCAGAAGGAGACTGTGCTGTACAATGAGGGGAGATGGGATCTGCATTCATCTTCTTGGGCACATCAGAACAAGGAGCCTCTATTTAGGGATTGCCTGAAGAGCCCAGATGAGTGGTGAAATGCAGGTAAGGAAGTGTGTAATGCACGAGTGGGAGAATGAGCCTTAGTAGTTGCAATAAGACTTGGAAGTCATGGCTAAGTTGAAAGGAGGAGGGAGATGATGGATCGGGCTGCGTGAGAAACTGGATTGGAGAAAGGGAAGAGTCAGAAGAGGTGAATGTTGCCTTTTTCACTGGGAGAAATGCTACAAAAGGTTAAAGAACTGCAAGTGGATTCGGGGGGAAGAGTGCACTTTAAAGAGTAATTGACAGTTCTCAAGTGTAGGTGTGAAGATAGATCACTAAGTGGAAAATTGAAATACTTGCTGCAGAGGCTGACAAGGTCTATCTTTGATCAATACAGAAGGGTATGCAGTTCCTGACTGAACAAGACAGGTTGTATAAGTGAGACAGAGCTCACTTAATATCCAGATCAAGGAGGGGGATTCCTCCTTTCGGAATTAGGGCCCTCACACACCCAGCCAGCTAGGTGTCATGCTTCATCATTGTGTCTGCTCCTCGTCGGGTCGGCGCTGCAATACCCGACGGGCACGCTTGAAGGGGCTCTTTAGCGGAGATCTTTTATTCCTTGCCGTAATGTGCAGTGCGTGTGAGGGGCCTAGTGAGTGTAGATGTGTAAACAAGACACCACTGATGTCCTCCGTCTGATTGAGGGGGTCTAGCATCCAGAAGAAATCAACCTTCTGGTTACCCTGGATGTTGAGGCCCTCTACACCAACATCCCACAACGTGCCATGTTAAGTGTCATAGAGGATGCATTGACTAGAATAGATTGGGACTCGCCGACTCCAGTGCCATTCGTGCTCGAGTGTGCCACGTTGGCATTGACTGAGAACTTCTTTGAATATAATAAACAACTTTATCATCAGACCCAGGGCACTTCAATGGGCAGCACATTCGCGCCGAGCGTGGCGTGTTTGTATATGTCTGCCTTTGAGGAAAGAGAGATCCACAGTCCATCTAACCCCTACCTCACTAATGTGGTTTTATGGAAGAGGTTTATTGACGACATCCTCATCTTGTGGAAGGGGGAAAGATCGAGATGTGATGAATTTTGTCACTGGATCAACACCTTAAATCCCTGTTTGAAGTTCACCAGCACCATCTCAGACAATAATATCCCTTTCCTTGACCTCAAGATCAGGTTGGACGAAGGTCAGATCAGTACTACACTGCACAGAAAACACACCGACAGAAACAGTCTTCTACTATTTAGCAGCCACCACCCGAGAGCCTTGAAAGAAAACCTGCCTTTCGGTCAGTTCCTCCGAATCAGGAGGAACTGCAGTTCTGTGGCCGACTTTAAAACTGAGGCAGCCATTTTAGCAGAAGACCTACGCAAAAGAGAATATCCCAAACGCAATATTGCACTATCACTTAAGAGGGCCAGAAATAATAATCGTGAAGCACTACTGGAAACAAGGCAAAAAGACCCCAGTGAGGTCCTCACATGTGTCACCACTTTTACCCCGGACTCCAATAGGATCAGGAGTATCATAAGGAAACATTGGGACATCCTCAATACCGGCACACTTAACCTGCCTACTCCGAGGTTTGCTTTTAAATGCACCAGCAACCTCAAGGATATGCTGATACATACCAGGCCCAAAGTCCACAACACCACCACACAAAGATCCCTGTGGGACCTTCCACCTGTTGTGGGATACTACCCATGTGGTGCCTGCACAGTTTGCCCACTTACAAACCCTACTAAAGAGATAACATTTACTAATGGGTTTAAATGGCAGCTAAAGAGGCACACTAAGTGCAACACTGCTAATTGCATATACATGCTCACCTGCCCCTGTGGACTCCGTTATATAGGCATGACCACCAGACCTATCAAGACACGCATTACAGAACACAGGAGCAATATCAGATGTCACAAAACCAACACCAAGATGACTGCACATTTTGAACTCCTGAAACATTCACCAGATTCACTACGCTGGGTCGTTTTAGAAGCGCACCCCAAAATGAACAAGGGCACTCTGTTTCGCACTGAACAGAGATGGGTGCTTAGGCTTGCCTCCGATAAAGAGGGATTAAATGAGGATATTCCCTGGAGCCTGCTGACTAGATAAAATATACCCTCCTGAGTATCCCTTACCCTCAAAATTCTGGTTGGCTAACACATAATTCTGGCTGGCTAACATTGTATTACAGCTCCTTTAAGACCTTTTTTGGCCCGCTATAATCTCCCGTTGTGACCACCTACACACGGGCTCTTGAGCACATCTACATGAGTACATTTGGGACACTAATGTATGCTTGGCTCATTGTGACATCCTGACATGGTCATAACTATTATTAGGTTCCACGGAGACCACCGGACCCTTTCAAAAGGATCCGTTCTACTTCTATAAATTAGCGCCCAATGACCTGTTGTCAAGGTTAGGGCCCTCACGTACTTCCGAATGAGGCTGAGACCCAGTCTGTAGACGATCACGAACTTTAGTACATCACGCTTCCTGTTAGCGATTATACACATTCTGTTGGTGAGGCATATTAACCACTGGGACACCAGTGACATTAGTACATGCCTGGTCCAACTGGACATTACAAAATGGCCGACACTCTAATGCGGTCTATTGGAGGTTACCGGATCCTGTTCGAGTGATCCTCTCCACTATTCCAATTTAGGTTGAGGTTAGCGCCCCAGCGCTTTTCCCTGTGAGACTGGGAGGCCCGCCCCCTTCTGACACCGACCACGGGTTTAACAACGCCACGCCACTGCTGGTCATTACCTCCCGGTCCCGGCAGAGTGAGGGGTAGGTCCTCCGACATCTTACGGAGAAGACGCGTAAGTAATTGACTTCTTGTTCCTGGCATGGCAATGCCCATGAATTCCTTGGCATTTTCGCTTCAGGTGAGCCCTCAATGTTTGCGAGACTACGGGGCGTCGGCTGCCTTGTTTGTGTGTCTCCTGACATTGCGGTATTGCGCAGAGAGCTGCGCAGTCGCCATGGCCCCAGCGGGCATGCACGTTGGGTATGTTACTGTCCCATCCCGGTGCACGCAGTTTTGGGTGCTGGGCTGTGCTGCGCCTCCTCGCGCCGTGCTGCGCTGCTCGAGTACTCTGACACAGCCCCTTTCTGTACTCCACGTTCTGGGACTCGTAACTAAACTTATGGGACACCTTGGCCCAACGGTGTCCATTGAATCCCTGGCCACTGCGACAGGTTGGGATACCAATTGACCAGCTGTATTATACTACCTTTTACCTCACAATGTATTTCCTCCCTCATTTCAATCTCATAGGACACTGCACCTTTCAGTGTCAACACCTGCCGGAACACGTTGATACTAGCCATTTGACCCCAATGGGGTGAGTCCCTACTTACTATTATTTTTAACTGCTCTGCCACACTGAGATAATGATTTTAATATTGTCGCCTCATGCATGGTCACAACACTCCAGCGTGAAGCATGCTTTTCTCACAGTTTGAGTGCTGCACGGTTATTTACAAAGTTGTGCGACGAACGTCATGAATATGCACATAACTATGCTGTGAATTTCCTTTTTCTTACAGGTTGACCTCCTAGATTGACAGGTACCACACTTAGGGTGCTGTGTGTGGTCTATCACTTTTGCTACATTGGACCACCATTGACAGTGTAGATAGAACTTGCTACCGGTCCTGATGAATGCCGTCTATATGACATTTTGGCAAGAAACATGTTGACCTTGGAGCGCGGTACCCTGTAACATTACAGCAGGGGTGCGCCACACTTAGTTTTAACCAGGATAGGGGCCACACTCATTAAATTAGTTCTGATTGGACCTCTACTTCCTGTTTTACTCTCACTTCTTTACACATCTACACTCATTAGGCCCCTCACATGCACTGCACCTTACGGGAAGGAATAAAAGATCTCCACTAAAGAGCCCCTTCGAGGGTGCCTGTCGGGTATTGCAGCGCCGACCCGACGAGGAGCAGACCCGATGATGAAGCATGACACCTAGCTGGCTGGGTGTGTGAGGGCCCTAATTCTGAAAGGAGGAATCCCCCTCCTTGATCTGGATATTAATTGAGCTCTGTCTCACTTATACAACCTGTATTGTTCAGTCAGGAACTGCATACCCTTCTGTATTGATTAATTGTTGGGCATGTATGCTGGACCTGGTAAAAAAAGCCCTTAGTCCCCCTTATTTGTAGACAAAGTCTATCTTTGGTCAGAAAGTGCTCAGGGTCCTTGACTTCCAACATTTACATGTGTTAGAGCATAGTGGATTTGAGTCAGTATATTATGGGGCTGATCTAGGGGAGGGGCCAGAGAGAGATGGGGTATGAAGGATGAGGGGATGCATTGTGTAACAGGCTGTATGGCTTAGTTAAAACAATGGAAGAAGTAAAGGATGTTGTGGACAGAGAAACGAATATTGGTGACAGCTTTTGATGGATCCTTCAGAAAGAGATGGAAACAACTATTGGGGAATTTATATTTGATAATTCAGGAATGAAAAGGGATGGACTGTTAGGGCAGGAATGGTAAAATACATGAGGAAAAGGAAGTGGTTAGGAAGGGGGTGATGGCGCATTTTACTCATCAAAACAGATAAGGATGAGCATTGGTGGCTTGCCATTGGAGGAAAAGACCATATATGTAAATAGATACTAACTGGGCCAACTACAATGCCAAAATTGAAATTCCCATTCCACAGTAGGATGATAGAAGAGGGCAAAGGGATTACCCGGAATTCTGTAGAACAGTGGTCTTCAAGCTTCTTAATGCTACACCCTACCCCTCATGTAAAAAAAAAAAAAAATCATCGGGCCCCCCTCAATTTTTTACAATTATTCTGTTAAATTAGCAATGTTTAAATATAGCTAAGCATATCCATATAAAAACCTGCACAACCTTCAAAACTGCCATCGACGCACACCACCTCCTCCTCCTCCTCAAAACCACAAAGAAAATGGCCCTCCAAGACAGAATCAACGCTAATGCACACAACAGCAAAGAACTCTTCACCACCATTAAGAAATTCGCCAGGCCCAACAGCGACACCACAGAAGGCCCACCCTATCAAGACCTCAGCAACAAACTCAGCACCTTCTTCCACCACAAGATCAGGCAAATCTACGACAGCTTCGACACCCAAGACCCTGCCACAACGCCTGTCACCATCGCACGCAACCTCGGCCCACCCCAACAGACCGTGCTCAACTGGACTCCACTTACCACAGATGGCACACACAAGACCATGAAGAGCACATACTCTGGAGCCCCATCGGACCTATGCCCATATTACATCTTCCATAGAGCTGCCACCTCCATCACCCCAGAGCTTCGCCGCACCATCAACTGCTCCATTGAAACTGCCACCTTCCCCTATGTTGGTAATACCACAGGAAAATGTTTGAACATCCCCCCATAGCGGGAAAAGCACACACGACTAATGGAACTGAAGTGAATTTTCGCACAAGCAGGCTAAAGAACTAACAGGCAAATGCTTTTAGAGTGTAAAACTAAAGGACTTGTGCACACTAGGCTTAATCGGTCCTGGCAACTCGTGTGATAACTTTTTAATTACCTAATGCTTTTATCTGGTTACAATCAATTGTTTTAGTCATTCACAAGCTTTATTTGCACGCCTTTTTATCTTCAATTTTGTATTAGTTTTAATTAACTTAATAGAATAAAGTCTTACTCACTTACTCACCTTCCCCTATGACTTTAAACACGCCGAGATCAACCCCCTGCTGAACAAGTCATCCTCCGAGCTGACAGACCTCAAGAACTTCAGACCCATCTCCCTCCTCCCCTTCCCAGCCAAGAACATCAAGAAGGCCATCAGCGCCCATCTCTCCGAGTTCATCGAAGAGAACCACGCCTTGGACATCTCTCAATCAAGCTTCCGAAGTAACCACAGCACTGAGACCACACTCCACGCCGCCATCGACGACATACGCTCCCTCCTCAACCAGAGTGAAACTGTTCCCCACCACACCCTAATCACAAGACTCCTCGATGCCGGCATCCGCGACAAGGCCCTAAACTGAATCCACTCCTTTCTTGCCAGCCGAACACAGCGAGTCAGACAGCCTCTGTTCCTCTCAGAGCCTACAGAGATCAGATGCGGAGTGCCCCAGGTCTCCACCCTGAGCCCCACCCTCTTCAATGTCTATATGGTCCCCCTCACGGCCATCATCAGAAACCACGTACTCAACATCGTCTCCTATGCTAACGACACCCAGCTGATCCTCTCCCTCACCAATGAACCCACAGCTGCCAGAATCAAATTTCACACTGGGGTGAAGGCCGTTTCCACCTGGATGAAGGACAGCTACCTCAAGCTCAACTCGGACAAGACCGAAGTACTCATCCTGGGACCCGCCCCCTCAGCCTGGGACAACTCCTGGTGGCCCACCGCAATGGTAACCCCTCCCACCCCCATGGACCACGCACGTAACCTCGGCATCATACTGTACTCCTCGGTCACAATGAACCACCGGATCAATGCCCTTTCCTCATCCTGCTTCCACATGCTCCACCTGCTTCGAGAGACATTCAGATGGACCCCCACAGAAACCAGAAAGACTGTCACCCACACACTCATCACCAGTAGACTCGACTACGGCAACTCACTCTACGCCGGCATCACCCAGAAACAGCTCAGGAAACTCAGAACGTACAAAACGCCACACCCAGACTGGTCTTCAACATCCCCCGCTGCAGCCACATAACACAACAACTCCAACAACTCCACTGGCTCCCAGTCTACAAGAGAATCACCTTCAAGCTCCTCACACATGCCTACAAAGCTCTCCACAATGGAGGACCAGCATATCTGGACCACCGCCTCTCATTCCACGTACACGCCAGACAACTTCGCTCCGCCCAACTTGCTCCGGCTACTGGACCATGGATTCACAAGACCAGAACCAGAGGAAAATCCTTCTCCTACCTCACTGCCAAGACCTGGAGCACCTTGCCCCTCCACCTCAGGCAATCCCCGTCGCTGACCCAATTCAGGAAGGATCTCAAGATCTGGCTCTTCGACTGAACTTCCACGCCCAGACGGATCAGCAGCCCCCTCCCCCATCGCCTTGAGACACTCACGGTTGAGTAGCTGCGCTTTACAAACTCCTGATTGATTGAACATATTTAGACATTGCAGTTAAGTTCTGTTGCCCCTTTTACACATATTCCCAGTCAGAATATAAATGACAAGCGATGTTAGTGATGGGCCATTCCAAAGTGGCTTAACGTCGCTCATATTTCATCACTTAAAGCATGATGCTTCTCTTGGCCATAGCCTGGTGCCCCCCCCCCCTCAACCCGGATCACTCAAGGCCCCCCCAGGGGGACCTGCACCCTGCCCCCGTGTTTGAATACCTCTGCTGTAGAAGAATACTATGTTGAGCATGATGGTGGGTTGCACAATTATAATGATGTCATCAAATGAGGGCAGAGTGTGTTCTAGTGCTTAGAGACTGGATGGTGATTTTCTAAGATTTAGCTTTAAATACCATGAGAGAAGCCACACGTTTTTACCAAGGTTGACAAGTGGGAACGATTTTCCCAAATTATTAAGCTCAAAATAAGCAGTATTTGAAAGACAAAATACATCCTGCAATTGTGTACTGCGAATTAAAACTAACTCCACAGCATCATCTGTTTTAAAAATTGTTTTGTTTAAAGAAATATTCTAAAAACAATACAAAGCTATTTTATTTTGATCTAATGAATACCAGACTTAAAATTATTAGGATGTAAGAATTAGCAGTTTGCTATAAAGGGATTCTGTTAGATTCGACATTGTGAAAGAAGCAGCTTAAAATATTTCTAGCTGTATAAATTCATCGTATGTATTATTTTAATTAATATAGCTTGCACAAGTACTCCACATAAGAGAGATTTACCTGGATTTATTAAACTCTGCCTTTCAAGAACACACCTGGGAAATTGTATCTTACAAGGGTTTTTGTAAAATTGCTTACGGAACCATTATTGTCAGTTTTATGTAACGTTTGCATTTGACTGCAAAACTTTTTGTATTTTATGGGCAGTCGTTGTATTGCCTGTAACCTGCTGGCGGCTGAACGAATAAAACACCTTCGGCTGTGACACACTGATAAAGCTAAAATGCCTCTTGCAAAGACGGAACAGAACAGCAAGAGCTTAGCCTGTGCTGGCGGTAAACCCACCGAGACTAGCTTAAAAACAGCCAGTGGTAGTGATATGTCAGTAAGCGCCAGAAGTTCTGGTTTGATTGAAGCTAAACTTTGCTCCAGCACGCTTCATCTTGCGGGCATTTAAAATGGCGTGAAATAGAGACAATTCATCTTATTGTACTGTAAAACATAAGGAGTATAAAAACCTCCAAAATATAGAGATTTGTTAAATATAAACAGGTTAGCTAAAAAAAAAAAGTACATTCTTCAATTTATTAGCAAAGTGGTTCTTTAGAGGGTGGTATGGTGGTCGTTTTTAATTGACAAACCTCAGCCGAATTTTTTCAGAAAAGAATAACGAACAAGTGTGCGAAAAAGACAAAATACAAAGGGCAGGGAATGGAATCTGCGCCATGACATATCCTCAACACACGTATAATGGGAATTTGCACACATATATATATATGCACAGTGCTTTAAATG
Organism: Calotriton arnoldi; assembly: GCA_963921515.1. Classification (NCBI taxonomy): domain Eukaryota; kingdom Metazoa; phylum Chordata; class Amphibia; order Caudata; family Salamandridae; genus Calotriton; species Calotriton arnoldi. The sequence continues at coordinate 702,865 of CAWUFW010009683.1, read as the reverse complement.
GGCCGGTACTCACTGGTACTGAGTACCGGCACTTCTTAGATTTATCACTCTGAGTACCGGCACTTCTCTTCTGCCGAGGAGAGTACCAGTACTCATTAAAAGGTAGGCTTATTGGCTGTGAGTGCTGGTGAGCCGGAGTGGAAGGTGTCTCTGGCAGCCAAGGCGCCACTTCTGTATCCTCGATCTGAGCCCCAGCTGAGCTATTCAGCAGGGCTTATTTGAATAATGTCCGGTGCTCACCATCACGCAGTGCTTGACAGAGCAGGGTCCATTCAGGCCAATCACAGTCAATCTATCTGTCAATCACAGTCACACTATCCTGTGCATTTGTGCAAACACAGGAATCATGGCAGTCCCCTGGCAGCGGCAATCAGGCTGTGTCCAGTCTAGCCCTGGTGGCAATTAAAAAAGCCATGGTAGGTTGAGAGTATAACATGGCTTTTATCATACCCAAGTCTTTTGTGTGCCTGCTTATGTTTGTGTGTTTGCCTGCATTCATGTGCCTGTTTTTTGTAAGAAAAAAGTGAGAGAAAGAGGGAGAGAATCAAAACACCCTCAGGAGGTATTTTAAAGAATATGGGTGGCACTTTGTGTGTACATGTCTGCTCGGCGACAAAGATTCATAAATAACATAGTAGCGAGGGTTGATGGGTGGGTGAGTGAGTGGATGGATGAGTGAGCAAGGGTGGATGTATAGATGGATGGATGGATGAATAGATGGATGGATGAGTGAAAGCATGGATGGCTGGGTGAAAGAGGGTAGATGATTGGATAAAAGGGTGGATGATGGGTGGATAAGTGAAAGATTGGATGGATGAATGAAAGGAAGGGAGGATGGATGAAAAGGTGGATGATGGATGAGTGAAAGGAGGGATTGAGTGAAAGGGTGGACGGAATGAAAGGGTGGATGGAATAAAGGAGTGAAAGAGTTGATGGATAGATGAGTGAAAGGATTGATGAATGAGCGAAAGGGTGGATAAAGAGATGGATGAGTGAAAGGATGAATGGATAGGTTTTGAGATGGATGGATAGATAGGTTTGGATATGAAGGGTGGACAGACGGAATGGTGAAAAACTGAATGATGGATGAAAGACTGAATAGACGACAGAATGTAAAGGTTAAATGGTGGACATCAGCAGGTAAATGGTAGGATGAAAGGATGAATGGATAGATCTATGGAAGAGACAAGAGATATCTTCTGGGGAGGGTCATGATGATTTGCTTCATTTGCTCTGTGCCATAAGAGCTTTGGTTCGAAGTGGGGGTATTTTCAGTTTCTTCCTACTCACGTACTGAAAAATATATAGTATTGTGCCAAACAACAGCAATTAACAGTATAGCATTAAGAAGGTGCAACTATTGCAAAAAAAGGAAATGTTAACATATTATGGCATTTCTCTTTCATTTTGTATAATGAGTTAACTTGCTTTGTTTATATAAACACATTTCTCATGTGTTTTGGTATGTGCTGCAACTAATATAGAAGTCGTTAAGTATCATCATGTCTTGCCCTTAGCCCCGCCCCAAGCTCCGCCCCCTCCCTACACCTCTAGCTCATTTTAATGAGTACCTGCACTTATTTTTTCCCATTTAAAGCACTGGATATGCATACATATGTGTCTGTGCCCAACAGAGGCATACATACCTGACACATCAGCTATCACTCACAGCCCATAAAAGCATAAACAGTCAAGCTTAAGATAACATTTTACAAAGCGAACAGTGTCACACAATCACAACGATCAAGAAAACGAAAATATTTCTGGCTGTAGAACCCCACAGCTTTGCTACCTCTGGCGTTCTGTTGAATCTACATCCCTGGGTGTGGGGAGTAGCGAGATTTGTGGGATCCTGAATTCCCTTGGTGTTTTAGCGAATGAGAAGTCAAAATTTCCGAAAGCACGAATTAATTGTCTGTTCTTTCCTGGAAGTGGGACTTCTGAAACCAATTGGTTGGTGTTGCTAGGTTTTTTTGGGAGCGGCCAGTGAAGGAACGTTTATTTGACGGATAGTCATGGATTTGTGTGCACCATACGACACTGTCAATAATGCATAGGCACTTAGGTTTGGCAAAATTCCTAATGAAGACATGATTTGCTAACATTTCTTTTCTCCGATGATATGGCGGGCTACTATTTGGAACGTGGCTTTCAGAGGGTTAGAGTAAATTCTTAAACTTCAATACGGAGAGAGTATTCTCTTTTCGAGTGGATATGAGCAGTCAGTCATTGATGAGTGGATGCGCGTTTGACAAACGAATGTTCCTGTTGTACTTACTTCTCCAAAATCAGAATTTAATTTGTTGGAATGCAAATGTGCTCCATATATACTGTTAAGGGTAATCCAGCGAGTTATGTCACAATTCATACCAAAACCCCAGCTGACAGTGATGTAGCTCAGATTTCATCTGCATTCAGGCATTGCTTTATTTTTGTGTTTCAGACAGACTGCATTTTAAAAGTGGCACTTTTGGTGCATGCAAAGTGAAAAACATGAAATGAGGCCTAGTCAAATGCTTTTTAAAAGTGGCACTTTTGGTGCATGCAAAGTGAAAGACATGAAATGAGGCCTGGTCAAAATGCTTTCAGTCTGAAATGCTTGTGCTGAATTAACATGTGTTTTTGCAGTGTAGAAAACTCGTGATTTCAGTTTCCTTTAGAAGGCTCACTGTGGCCTCTTTAGCTTTGCCCAGCTCCTTTTCCTTGTAATCTACACTCCTGTTCCTGTCTCAAGAGACTTTGGCTTTGTTGCATATTTAGACAATGCATATTCAGTTCATAACACATCTTCTTATAATGTGTATTAATTAATCAACCATGCACCAACACTACACATGGGGCAAACGCATTTTGCATGAAAAGCTATCTAAAACATTAGAGCATGTTGCTATGAGTATGTTTTAACTGTTTGCGCTTTGAAAATTTGCACTAGAGCATGTTTATGCTATGTTGTACATTGCACATTTTGCATGTGGTGCACAAATAATAGAAAAGCTGCTTTAAATTAATAGCTTTTGCTAGGTAATAATTAATACAGGGTACTAGTATGGGGGGAGGTAAACATAATGGGCTTTACTTCATAAATTAATATTCTTTTGTGTTTGTTTTTACTTTAGTATACATTTGGGCCCACTATAAAATGGCTGCCTAGGAATCCAGCATGGCTGAGAATTTTTGGCAGTGTGCTGAATGAGAGACGCATGCGCAGAGCCAGCTGCATGAACTGCCAAGTGCCTCAAGTGAAGACACATGGGTCAAGGCCACAATGAACTGTACACTCTTGTCACTGTGTCAATGTAACAGTGTTTGTGGGAGAGCGTCATCCCTGCGTGCAATGTGAAAGCGAGACGGAAATGGACTGATACACTTTTTCCGCATAAATGTTGCAATATTGTATAATTATTGATGGTGTTACACATGACTGTATCCAAGAAATTTAAATTTAAACATGATGCAGCAGTTGGAAATGTGCAAAAACAGAGAGAAATGCAGGTGCAAGATGTGTCAGCCAAGCAAATGCAAATGTCAGTTCAGAAACAGGTACCAATGGCAGGAGTTTTTCAAGCCCAGATGCTCCCACAAAATATGGAAAATGCTAAAATTAATTTAAATAGGTTGTCCAGAGCAAATGTGAATTCTTTCCAGAAACAAAATCAGAACCCATTTCAACAGGTTACTGTATTTGAAAATGAGAGTTTTAACCCTAACAATTCTGAATTTACCAAGTCCATTGTGAAAGCAGTGGAAGGTCCAGACTTAGTTGTAGGAGTTTTAAACAAAGAAATTACAAACCCAGTTTTAGAAGAATTTGCAGCAAAAATAGGCCCATTTTAGGAAAGTTACCAATTTGCTGTTTGTAATACAGGCATGGCAGGAAAACAATTGTTTTGCAAATTAAACAGCACAGATTACTGTACACCAGATGATGTTAATTTTCAGATTCCTGATGAGGATGTACATTTTAAAATGGCCCAACAAGAGACAGCTGTAGCATTGTTTTCAGAAAGGACAGTTGAAAAATTACCTTCTAATTTGAAAGAAATAATAAACACAGAAATAAGAGAGTTCACAGAGAAAGATGTCAGATTAATAAAATGTGCAGAACATGACTTATTCAAATTAGAACCAGATGACATGTTTTCAAGAACACCATCAGTTGCAGAAATGTTACCCTTAATTGGAGATAAACTGAGTAAATGAATTTTGATGGCATTGATTAGAAGTTTATGTAACTTTCTGATCACATGTTCACAGAAACGAAATGAAAAGAACAGATTAGTTCAGGAGATTAATAGCATAACTTTTCTATGTTGTCCTGTGGTACCGAATCCAGCCAACATATGTTTTCACATTCCATGTGCTGAAGAATGGCTTACTGTTATTGATTTTTGTCAAGTTGATGTCACAGTGCCATTGCATGAGAATAGTCAGGAGTACTGTCAAAAAGAAGATGAATGTCTGGGACACATAATTGGAAAGGGAGTTAGAAAGGTGTCACCAGAGAGAGTGGAAATTATTCACCAGATAAATCCACCTCAAATTCAGAAAGAAGTCAGGAAGTTTTTGGGAATGGTTAGCTGCTGTAGAGAGTGGTTACTAAACCTTTCCCTAGTGGCTAAGCCTTTACTGAGGCTGACACACAAGAATGTGTCGGATCCGCTTCCATTGGACAACAATTGCACAAAAGCATTCCTAGAGTTGAAAGAGAAAAAGTGTTGCGCCCCGGCACTAGGAATGCAAGTTTATTTAAAAGAAAATGCACCAATTTGCAGTGAGAGGGAGGGCTGCGCTCTCTCAGTGGCTGTTCAAAAACATGAATGTGTTCAAAGGTCTGTGATGTATTTCCCAATGACCTTTGAACCTAACGTCACAGAAATGCCAGCAAATGAATTGGTTTGTTATGAAACTGAATATGAGTGTCTAGATGTCATGAATATATGCATGAAGCCAAGATCAGACTTTAAGGATGAACGTCTGATTCAGCCCAACAATGTCCATTTTGTAGATGGCCCATATTTGAAAGGCAACAATGACACATTAGGAGCAACACATGCTGTGCTTCCTGTACATTATGTTGTCAAAGCTTCATGGCTTTCAGTAGTTACCTCAGCCCAAAATTTGAAAATGATTGCCCTTACCATAACATGCAGTATATCTGCTCAAATGGGAGTCACTATTGCCATGGGAGAGAGAAATGCTAATTCAGTTGCACAAAATTGTATTATGTTAGCCTATACATTCAATGGGATTTCCACAGGTGAATATGAAAAGAATACTGTTTATGTTGAGAAAAGTGACAACTGCATAGTAGTAAATGTGTTATTGCAAAAACTGATGCCCAGGTATAGATTGACAGTTTCTCTGAAATCAGATCATAATGAGGTCTCAAAGATGATGTGTGCAGAACAACAGAATGGACAAAGATTGGATTTTAACTATCTGCCTGAAGTTTCAAGCATAATAAAGCAACACAAAGACAGCACAGAGTTACACTTTACAAAAGACTGTGTTTCAGCATCACTGAAGTGGCTTGAATATGTAAATGCAAATGCACTTGTGAAAAACACAGATGAAAAGACTCGCCATTGCTGTGAAGGTCTGACTGATGTGGAGCGTGCAGTTTCTCACCAGATTGCAGCTGCTACACAAGATCTGCATAATGAATGGTGCCAAAACTTTGATCTGAGAGATGCTGTGAAATGGAAAGGCCTGTTCCAAATGATCCTGGCAAAGACTGTTGTGAAATGTGGTGGCCTTCCAAATTGGGTGCATGTCTCTCACACACGTATGGTCCTGTGTCCCCCTGATAAAACAGCTCCTCTTCAAGAAGGTATGCCAGCAGTGGTCAAAAGCCCACAGAAGAGGGCCAGTCAAGCTGTAAGGGAACACACAGAGCGTGAAGCAGCACTAGAGAAAACTAAAGTTCCACTGGAAAAGCAAAAAGTGGAAACTGACTCAGATGAAAGCGTTGTCAAAGGGGTGAAAGAGTCAGATGCAGCCTCTGAAGAAGAAATTAGTGCTGTGGGCCTATGAGTGGAGGTAGGAAAAAGCTGGCTGAAAGGGTATCCAAAAAGTCTACAGTGGTCCCTTAAAAAATCATTTGCACCAATAACTGAAACATCTGAATCTGATCAAAGTGAACATAAAAGTGGAAGGCTTGGATTGAAAAAGTGCAAAGAATTGATGGTGCTCTGTCAGAGTTTCTCAGCACCTGAGTGGTCAAAATGCATGGATGGAAAAAGTACAGAATGCCACTTTGAATGAGCTGTATGAGCCACCCTGATGGCAAGCTGGTGACAAAGAGAAAAAGAAAGGCTGAAACAATAACTGAGAATTGTCAAGAGCTGAAGAGAAAAGATTATTTGAATGATGAAAGAAAAAAAAGAAGAAAAGATAAAGAAAAAGTAAAAAAAAAAAAAAGAAAAAGAACTGTTCTGTTGAATTTTCCTTTTATTATTTTAGTTACTTAATTTAAAGAAGAATAACTGTTCCAGGAAGCTACTTACAGAACTCTGCACTAACATGTTGAGCTTGGATATATATGATCTGATTACAGACAAAACTTGTGTTGTCTTAGAAATAGAGGTAGAAATTGTTATATGCTCAGCTTTTGCAATAAAAAAAAAAAAGTCACCTGTGAGATTAAATAAGTGTGATGATTTACAAATCATTTGAGGTATCATGATTTGTTATCATCAAAGGGAGGGTTGATGTAGCTCAGATTTCATCTGGATTCAGGCATTGCTTTATTTTTGTGTTTCAGACAGACTGCATTTTAAAATGGCACTTTTGGTGCATGCAAAGTGAAAAACATGAAATGAGGCCTAGTCAAATGCTTTTTAAAAGTGGCACTTTTGGTGCATGCAAAGTGAAAGACATGAAATGAGGCCTGGTCAAAATGCTTTCAGTCTGAAATGCTTGTGCTGAATTAACATGTGTTTTTGCAGTATAAAAAACTCGTGATTTCAGTTTCCTTTAGAAGGCTCACTGTGGCCTCTTTAGCTTTGCCCAGCTCCTTTTCCTTGTAATCTACACTCCCTGTTCCTGTCTCAAGAGACTTTGGCTTTGTTGCATATTTAGACAATACATATTCAGTTCATAACACATCTTCTTATAATGTGTATTAATTAATCAACCATGCACCAACACTACACATGGGGCAAACGCATTTTGCATGAAAAGCTATCTAAAACATTAGAGCATGTTGCTATGAGTATGTTTTAACTGTTTGCGCTTTGAAAATTTGCACTAGAGTATGTTTATGCTATGTTGTACATTGCACATTTTGCATGTGGTGCACAAATAATAGAAAAGCTGCTTTAAATTTATAGCTTTTGCTAGGTAATAATTAATACAGGGTACTAGTATGGGGGAGGTAAACATAATGGGCTTTACTTCATAAATTAATATTCTTTTGTGTTTGTTCTTACTTTAGTATACATTTGGGCCCACTATAAAATGGCTGCCTAGGAATCCAGCATGGCTGAGAATTTTTGGCAGTGTGCTGAATGAGAGACGCATGCGCAGAGCCAGCTGCATGAACTGCCAAGTGCCTCAAGTGAAGACACATGGGTCAAGGCCACAATGAACTGTACACTCTTGACACCGTGTCAATGTAACAGTGTTTGTGGGAGAGCGTCATCCCTGCGTGCGATGTGAAAGCGAGACGGAAATGGACTGATACACTTTTTCCGCATAAATGTTGCAATATTGTATAATTATTGATGGTGTTACATATGACTGTATTAAGCCTTAACGCTTCCATTGTCAGAACTGGTATGGGTTGGATTTGCAATGAGAACAGGATGATGAGACCCCTATGTCACCTGTGCTAACCAATCACAGTGCGAGTTTCTACTGAAACTGCAACATTATTAGTATAGACAGCCAAGAATTAGAGTATAAATAATGACCCCTTAGGGGGCGTGTCAGCTTTAGCTTTAGCAGCCTTAGACGCCTTAGAAGTCTTAAAGGGAGGAGAGGAGAAGAAGCAGATCTGACACAGTCATCATATGGGTTAGGTACGTGAATGTCGCAGGTGCAGCCTGGGAGGAGATTGTGTCCGAGGAGAGACAGAGGGAGGAGGGGTTCTTGCTCATATTGTTTTCAGAGAGTCCTTGCATGTCATATTTTTGGCAAGGCAGATCACATTCCTCTGTGGTTTTGTGAAGGGCGGGCAGCCTCTCTGTGTGAGACACAGAGAGACAGATTGAACAGACCAGGGCAGAGAATGCAGCTGATGGAACAGGTTTAGATTTAGATGCTAAAACTCTAAGTTTATGCTTTACTAACTAATTAATTCTGAAAAGATGTATTTGTCTTATGCATTTATTTCTCTTTATGGGAGATTTTTGCCAATTATTAATTATTGATTAGCCTTGCAAAACTCACTCTTGAATTATATTTTCCTGAACTCTTTAAAGAATTCTGACTGACATTTGATGCCTCATTCCCTTCCTTTATGGAGTGCTTTGTATTTAATCTGTAATATGTTCTGTATTAATTCTATTTTTCCTGTTTTTCCAATTCTGTAACCTGATTGATATTTGACTAATGAATAAAGGGTCGGAGAAACTTAACTTTTGACTAGAAAATAAAACCCTTTAAAATACTCACAACTCTCTTTATTGGCTTAAATATTAATTACATTTTGATTTTTCATGTTTATGTAAAGTCTCCTGAAGGTAATACACGGTGGTAAGGGTCCACCACCTTTACAGCGGTAAACTAGAGGTAAATGAGGTTTTGCATTAAGAAATTACTGTGAAATTACTGCTGGATCAACAGCATCAAACAAAGCAACATTATAGAACGCCGTTTAATGTGACTGTTAGGATGCAGGATGAAGAGCACTGTTGTTTTTTTCGACTCTGGATGAACATTTTAACAAAACACTGTAAACCACATTTTAGTGACGGTATAATTGTGTCAAACTGCTTATCTCAGTTTTCTAGAGTTTCTGCTGAGGTATCGGGCATCCTATTTTTCTTTATCAATAAACACTTCTTTAGAGTGGGAAGGTTATGACTAAATAAAGGTGCTGTGGGTTTAGGTAATGATTAGGTGTTGATGTACCCAAGACCCAATGGTCCATTATTTTTAAAACTTGTAATTGTTATCATTTTGAGTTGAGGTGAGTTCAAGACACACATCTCCTAACTCTTGCAAAGCCCTTCTCTCTCTCTCTCCATGACTCTCAGCGGAATAAGTTGTTTGACTGTGCGTCAGCAATTGTTCCAGATGGATTATGATTTTTTTGTTCTAAGGAAAAATTAAAACAGCATCTGGCTCCTTTCAGGGACATAGACTGTTGTATTTTTGCCCTGAAAAGGGCCCAAACACTGTTTAGATTTTCTTAGCTTAAACAAAATCCAAACACCTTTGGATCATTGCTGGCACACTGAATTGTCTGACTGTTGCGCAGAAAAGAGTCTTAGGGCCAGATGTACAACCCTAAATTGCGGTCGCAAATGGGCATGGCCATGTACAAACCTCATTTTGCGAATCAGTACATTTTACCGATTCGAAAAATGAGGTTTGCGACTCGCTATAAGGAAGGGGCGTGCCAAGGACATCCCTTCCTAATAGCGTTTCGCATTTGTATGTATGAATGTTTTGCACCTACTTCAAGTAGGTGGTAAACCATTCGCAAACGGGAAGGCATCCCCAGGGGACCCCTTCCCCTTTGTGGATGGGTAAAAAAATATTTTTTAAGGGCAGGCAGTGGTCACGGAGACCACTGCCTGCACTTAAAAAATGAAACTGAAGAGTTTAATTTTTCTTTTTTCTAAATGCATCCAGTTTTCTTTTAAGGGAAATGGGCTGCATTTTAAAAATAAAACTGCTTTATTTAAAAGCAGTCACAGACATGGTGGTCTGCTGACCCCAGCAGGCCACCATCCCTGTGAGTGCTAGCTATTCCTAATGGGGTCGCAAATTGCGCCTACCTCATTAATGTTAATGAGGCATGCAATTTGTGACCCCATTAGGAATGGCAAACAGTGTCTGAGACACTGTTGTACATCCCAATTTGCGAGTCGCAAATTGCGAGTCGCAAATGCGACGCAATTTGCGAGTTGCAAATTGATGGGTCGTACATCTGGCCCTTAATCTATTGGATGTTTTCTTAGACTAAGGAAAAAAACAAACAGTGTCTGGCTCCGTGCTGGGACACATAACTGCTTGTTATGTGCCTCAGAAAGGAACCAGATGCTGTTTCTGTTTTATTCTAAGACTAAGATAGAATCCAGGATCAGAGTTTAGGGTAGCTTAAGAGCTATCTTGTGAACTTCCTTTGTTGCTTAAATCAGTGGACCTCCAGGGACAAAACTCTTTTGCTTCTGGAGGAGGATGCAACGCTAGTAAATGTAAGCTCTAGTGCTAGATATTTGAGTGTGTTTAGGTTGACTGCTGTGTATGTGATATGGGCAAATTCAAAAACATCTGGCTTCCAAAGGGAGTCATTTGAGATCATTAAGTTCTAGGTGATGTGATCTTTGTGGTTGGTGCCTACAACTAAAAATCCTGCATCTTTTATTATTTCCACATGGGAGGTAATCTTGTGTGCGTTTTCATAATTAATTCTATTTAGGTCCAGGGCCTGTACTGCAGCTTTCAGATTTTGTTTAGGAATTAAAGGTTTAATTTGCATTTCTTCATGTGTTTTTAAAACTTGTTGGTAAGGATCGTGGGTGTCATATGCACTAACCTGAGATATCCTGAACCCAGCTGGAGTGATGTTCGTGCTTGTCCTACCACGTCCCTCACTGCGATGCGGGCCACATTTCTGACGGCCTGTGTCACTATGAAGGGAATGGGACAAAATAATAAAGAAACAATATCTGTCTTTGGTTGCCGGGTAGGCATTGCCCTTGATGTAAAACCAGGTGGGCATTGAGGATGTGGTGCACACTATGATAGAAAGATAAAGAGACTTACTCACAGATCATCACACCTAATACAAGCACTCCCCTGCGCATCCCACCACACTCACTTTGTATTACCTTTTCACGCAACCAGATCAGCAGGTAGCCTAAGATCTTGGCTCAGGAGCACAGCAGGCTTTTGCCTTCAGTTAAGTCACTGAGTTTTCGCCTGAAAAAGTGCTGTAAGGCACTTTACCCACGTGCCCCACAATACTGAACTGCTCAGACCTGAACCAGGTAAACCTTCAGGTTATTTCACCCTCCAACTATCCCTAGTGGCTATCCCAAAACATTGCAGCAAGTTAGGCATGAGATGCTGAGGGCGTGTCATACGCGCTAGCAGTTGTAGTCCTGTATGTACTGACTTGTTACCTTTGCCGAGATGCTGTGGTGAGATTCTATTGTAAGGCATTAAAAATGCCCCCTTGGGGGTGCATGACTGGTGACATGACTTACTTTACAGTTTCAGATGCGCAAATGGGTAAATAGACATAATATCGAAAAAAATATATAGAATGGACAGAATATCGAATTCAAAATATAGAATGGACATAATATCGAATGGACATAATATAGTGGTTAATAATATCGAAATAAAGGTAAGTAATATCGATTTTCAAAATATAGAAGTACATAATATAGGCATTAAAAAATATCGAATTTTTAATAATATCGAATTTTTGTAAGTGTTTAGTATGTTAGTATATGAGTTAAAAATGTATATTATTTTGTAATGTATGTTTAATATTTTTTTAAAGTTACGAAATTTATGTAAAATTATTTTTGCATAATTTAATTCTGTAGCGGGTTGTGGGTTTATAGGGGAATAGGGTGGGAAGTAATTTAATTATAGTAAATTAAATATAAATTTTTAGGAATTATTAATTATTTTTAATTTAATTTTGCGTTTTAGTTCTGTAGCGGGTTGTGGGTTTATAATGGAATAGGGTGGGAAGTAATTTAATTGTAATTAAGAAAATATTTATTTTTATTTATTGGTATTGATAATTAATGTATTGTTAATTAATTATTAATTGGTAATTATTTTTATTAATTGGTAATTAATTTTTATTAATTGATTAATTGATAATTATGTTAATTGTATTAATTTATTATTCAGAGCGGGTTGTGGGTTTATAGGGGAATAGGGTGGGAAGTAATTTAATTGTAATTAAGAAAATATTTATTGTTATTTATTGGTATTGATAATTAATTTATTGTTAATTAATTATTAATTGTTAATTAATTTTTATTAATTGGTAATTAATTTTTATTAATTGATTAATTGATAATTATGTTAATTGTATTAATTTATTATTCGGAGCGGGTTGTGGGTTTATAGGGGAATAGGGTGGGAAGTAATTTAATTGTAATTAAGTAATTATTGAAATTCTTTTTGTGTATTGATTAATGTATTGTTAATTAATTATTAATTGGTAATTTTTTATTACTTATTACATTTTTGGTATTGAAAATTAATTGGTTGTTGATTAATTATTAATAAGTAATTAATTTTTAATAAATACTATTTATTGGTATTTATAATTAAGTAATTATTAAATATTTTATAATTGGTAATTAATTTTAATTAGTTTTTTATTGGTATTGATAATTAATTTATTTTTATTTAAATATTAAATCATTACTTTCCCTACTGTTGCACTCACTGGAGTGGGAATAGTAATTTTTACCCCTACGCTATCCAACGCTTTCCCTACTGTTGCAGTCACTGGAGTGGGAATAGTACTTTTTACCCCTACCCTATCCAACGCTTTCCTTACTGTTGCACTCTCTGGAGTGGGAATAGTAATTTTTACCCCTACGCTATCCAACGCTTTCCCTACTGTTGCACTCACTGGAGTCGGAATAGTAATTTTTACCCCTAAGCTATCCAACGCTTTCCCTACTGTTGCACTCTCTGGAGTGGGAATAGTAATTTTTACCCTTAAGCTATCCAATGCTTTCCCTACTGTTGCACTTACTGGAGTGGGAATAGTAATTTTTACCCTCCCGCTATCCAACGCTTTCCCTACTGTTGCACTCACTGGAGTGGGAATAGTAAATTTTACCCTCCCGCTATCCAACGCTTTCCCTACTGTTGCACTCACTGGAGTGGGAATAGTAATTTTTACCCTCCCGCTATCCAACGCTTTCCCTACTGTTGCACTCTCTGGAGTGGGAAAAGTAATTTTTACCCCTACGCTATCCAACGCTTTCCCTACTGTTGCACTCACTGGAGTGGGAATAGTAATTTTACCCCTCCGCTATCCAACGCTTTCCTTACTGTTGCACTCTCTGGAGTGGGAATAGTAATTTTTACCCCTACGCTATCCAACGCTTTCCCTACTGTTGCACTCACTGGAGTGGAAATAGTAATTTTTACCCTCCCGCTATCCTACGCTAAAAATATGGAATATTTTTTATTAATATTAAGTTAATATATATATATGTATTAAAAAATAAAAATGTATGTTTATTTTTTATAACTACATTAATTATTTATTAATGTTAAGGTTATTTAAGTATTTTTAAGTATGTTTCAGTTAATTATATTTATTATTTTATTAATTTTACATTACTTTTAATACATTTAAAAAATGCGATATTTTAACAAACTATATTATTTACAACGATATTTTGGATTCGATATTTTTGTACTTACCTGTTTGTAGATTGGAATTCGATATTTTGGCATTCTATATTTTATCCACTATATTTTTGCAGGTCGATATTTTGGCATTCTATATTCTGTCAGTGATCCGCGCAAATGTCCAGTGCAGGTCCGTGACACAGGATGATGTGCTGATGTCCACTGCAGACTCGTGACACAGGATGACGACATCCACTGCAGACTTGTGACAAAGAACGATGCGCCTATGCCCTTTGCAAGCTCTGACTCAGGATCCACTAGATGCTGTTATCATGAAGTCCAACGGCGACCGGAGCTGCTCTGAAGATGTGTCTGAGGACCTCACTGATTCCTGATTACCTAGCAGCCAGGTGCAGGCAAGTGGTGCCTCTACAGTCTGGGTTCAATTAAGATGGCTGCTGAGTGGGTGACTCCTTTCCTGATTGTATAATCACCAGGCTCATACCAAGACAGGTGACTCATTTCCTAATTGTGTAACTATCAGGACCAGTCTGGGTGACTCATTTCCTGATTGTATGAATCACCAGGTTCATACCATGACGTGTTCTGGGTGACTCATTTCCTGATTGTATAATCATCAGGCCCAGACCTGGTGTCAACACAACAACTGCACACAAACTATATGGGGTGAGAGCACACACACAATCAGATGCACACATGGAAAGCACACAGTTACACCACACAGATGCACACAGTTTATAAAAGTGGGTTTATGCAGGTCGCATCCTTCAAAATCTCACAGCGCCTGTCCAGGGATGCATAGCACGACAAGCGTCATATATGGTGGTGTATGTCCCCATAACAGTGGGGTCTATAGATTTGAAGAACAATGTGAGGTGTCTAGAAAGACGATCAAACATGACTGTCCTCTTTCAAGAATGTTTTAAGTATCTTCTACCACTCGGAGATTAGCAGTTTCCATGCCGTGACCCAAATTGCAGCCTGATTGTTTGTAACTTGTCTGATTTTTTTCTGTGATTGATTGTTTTGACTGGGCAGAAATGTAGTTTTCCAGCAGTTTAGCCATAAATCTCAGGTAGTAATGGATCTGTAGTTAATTTGATAAATCCGGTCACTATCTGGGCTTTTTCTGATTTTTGTTATTGATAATGTCATCAATGCAGTGTTATCTAAATCAAATATTATTTTCATCAAATGAATAGTATGTAATATGTGTATGTATGTTATCTGTACTTCTTTAGCTCAAACGTATTTGGGGAGCAAGGTAGCACCATCCATGCAATATGAAAGTTCCCTCATTTTCATGATACCACACTCCCATGCAATTGAGGGAATGACACTTTTTATTGTACCTATGCACCTTTTGCCTTTGTTGCAATCTATATTACAGAAGGGCTTGTACAAACATTCTGCTCCCCCTTCTGGATGCTAAAGTGCTTTGGTGGTGCAAAAGTGGTTGCAAATTCTTTTTCCACCCCCAGGGCATTTTCTTTATTATGTACCTAGATCGTTATTGAGCTTTTCAAAGCACCAGTAGATAATGTGGCTGCACAGCTGACTGTTATCCATTTTAATGTCATGTCTCATGTCTTTCAAAAGTGGTGAGGCCATCCTGATCACTGCCACTAACAATATCTGCAGCCTCCTCGACAGAGGAAAATCGGCAGCCCTGATCCTGCATGACCTTGCTGCAGCATTCAACACCATATTCCACGGCAACCACAACTCATGAAGACACTACAGACGATACATAACTCAGCATCCACAATCATCCTCAACCTGCCCAAATGGACCCACATCACCGCACACCTTAGAAGCCTCCACTAGCTCCCCATCCAGAAAAGATGGCAATTCAAGATCCTGACACACGCTTACAAAGCTCTCCATGACCTAGGACCAGCATACATCAACCACTGCTTGAACTTCCTCCAACCATCAGAGACCTTCACTCCTCCACCCTCTCCCTCGCACAGACACTGCTTTTTGGCACTAGCTCGCCTTCAGGACAGTGTCAGAAAAGTAAATCCGTTTTGGGATTATCCTTTTGGAGCATTTTATCAACGTGTCATAAAGGATGCCCATCTTTAATACTTCCTACATATTTACTCAATCGCACGTGTTATGGAAATGAAGAAGGGATACATAGAGTAAAAGGGCCTTCCAGGCGATTTGCATCTTCTTGCCCAGCGGGAACTGAGGATGGTAGTTTTTTTTCTGGGCTCATTCTAGGAGAAGAGTATGGGTCTATCTAGGAATAGTTGGGTCTCTTTTGCACCTTTTAGCTCTGGTGCTAACCAAGACCTTTTCATTTTACAAAAATTATTTGTAAAAATATACTTACAAAAAGGGGCTTTCAGCCATCTCTCTTCATAAATTAGTCTGTTCTTATGCCATTCACAATAAAATTCTGCCCACTACAGCATACAGCATGGGGCAGGGAGTCAGCCTACTTCCTCCACTGACTAACTTCACTTTGAGTGGCTGCACTTAGCCCCTTCACAAGGAGCGCATCCGCACACAAGGCAGTTCCCTTCAGTGCCAGTGTTTTTGTTATTACTTTATTATCACTTTAGTGTTGCTTTGTTTGTAGAGCCTGGTGTGATAGCAGGACACGTTTCAAAAGATGAAAACACATGAAACATTCCACCTGTATCAGTTCATGTCTCCTGCCAATACTTTTGTAAATTCCTTTTGAAGAGCCCTGTTGTTTATTTGACTCCTACTTTTTCACACCATACCAGCACTTCACATGAACTCTGAATATAAGCATGAGGGTGGTCTGTCTTTGCAACCACGTCAGTCTGCATTTTCTTTCCATCTTCCTTTGTTTCTTTGTTTGTTTCTTTCTTGCCTTCTTTCTTTCTTCCAGTTTTCTTTCTTTCATGCCTTCTTTCTTTATTTCTTCTTTCTTTTGTTCTTTCCTTTCTATTTCTTGCCTTCCTCTTTCTTGCTTGCTTTTATTCTTTTTTCCCTCTTTCTTTCTTCCCTTCTTTCTGTCCTTATTTCTTTTCATCTTTGCTTCTTCCTTTCCTTCTTTCTCTTTCTTTCTTTCTTCCCTTCTTTCTTTCTTTCTTTTCTTTATTTTATTCTTTCTTTCCTTCTTTCCCAAAGACAAGAGGATGGCAGTCAATGCCAGACTAATTGCCTTTTTTAACTCTATGTTTGCCAAGACCTTTTGATTTTACTAAAAATTATGTGTATAACATTGTTACCCATAATAAGGGTTTCAGCCCGACTTCGTCCATTAGTCTGTGGTTGGTGTCATTCACATTTTATTTTCACCCACTGCAGCATGCATCAAGGAGCAATGAGTCAGCCCACTTCAGCCATTGGCTGACTTCCTTATGAGTTACAGCTTGCTGACCTTTCACAAGGTAGTTCCCTTCATGCCAGCCAGTACTATTGCAATGTGTGCTTTTTGGAGAACAAAACAATTTCTTTACCTTTACCTCAGGTTTTTGCTTAGATTGATGAGAGCCTGGCAGCATCCTGAACAATAAAGTTGTGCCAAAAACATGACAAAACAAAACAAGAATTGCCAAAAGGCTCCCGGCTAACGCTTGACCATATGCCTTTGCCAAAGCTTGTTTGGGATTTGCCAACTTGTTGATTTTTGCGTAATGTGGACGCATCTGATGCAGCAAATACTGAGATGAAGGAGTGGATCAGAATATAATAATCACTATAGTTTCCAGATCTTATCTGTCTAAACCACTTTTAAAAAAAAAACCTTTTACTGCTTCTGCACCACACATTCCCTGCTAGAAATGTGCTGCATTCATTGGCTACCCTATCTTTGAACACAATTGTACTTATGTTATGTCTACAATCTTATTACATTTCTTTCCCTCTTTATCAGAGTCACTAATCATCTAAGATACAGACTCTTCATCACTAAGTGGGTATACCCCAAGTACTTCAGTAAATCTTTCACATCTCATCCCATTTCTCAATTCTCCCGTCGAAGTTATGTAGATTGAAGGCAATGCTCTTGTCTTCATAATCATACTGACACTGACCTCTCATCTTGTGAGGTAGACCCCCCGCTGGTTTATATTGTCTGGTGAAGAGAGACACATATATTCTGCATCCATGTAAATGTATTTACGTATCCATACTGTTCTTATACCCCTCGTGAGCCACCAAATAAGGAGGGGTTAATAGGTGTGAAAAACATTTTGTCTAACTGTTGGAGAATTGGGAAGAGTGTAAGGTCTCAGCTGCATTACTGAAATGTTTTGATGGATTATTCTCTTCGATGCTTGAACGCTTTTTATCCTTAACCATAAGTCTTGAGGGGCTGTAGTTCGATCTTTTATTATGGCCAGCACTGATTACAACGCACTCTTTTGACAAGGCTCACAAATACAGACAGCACAAAAGTTCAGTAGTTCATAAATTCAGCAGGCTCCTGCTTTGTTTTCACCCCAAGTGACCGATTTGGCTGTTAATCATTTTTTTTATTTAAGCATTAAATTATAGTCTCAAAACCCTCACAAACCTTTAAAGTAAACGTCAAGGTCCCTGCACGAGGCCATCCTAGTTCTTGGCCCCATTTGGATTAAACGCATATTTAACTATTTTTAAAGTCGTTGGATCAAAGCACAATTTAGAATGCCAGCATTGAAGGAAACTAATATACGTGGCACTGTGCACCTTAGTTAAACATGAAATTCACATCTGTCACACTACCTCATATTTTGTTCTAGTTCAACAAAAACTGGTCAGAGAAAAGAAAGGTTGATTTTTATGTATGCATTTAGCAATGTAAAACTGTTCTAACTACTAATTTCAACCCAGTGCATAATTTGTAAAAAAATAAGTGCCAAGGTTCTCGTCCAGAGGCCACTGTAGCTTGCACCACACATTGCCACTGCCATGCTGCCAATGATAGTAAAAACATAACTACTAACCATCACACTACTACAAATGTGGCGATTCAGACTATTTCAGGCCCCCAAAGCTATAAGAATGGTTTGGGTGGCAGGTAATAGTCATTTTTAATTTATATTGAATTAATAATTAACTGTTGTTGTGGGCATCTCTAAATTAGCCAATCAGCGCCACCTTGTGGCAGACTGTCACAAGTGCTGGTGTTGACAATTAAGTGCCAGTGCCGAGCACCGGAAGCCACCGGCTCAAATTAAGCACTGGGTGAAACTCCAATGTTGTGGAAAGTAAGTAAAACAAGTGTTGTAAATGTAAAAAAACATAAAATCTTTCAGCATTTCAAACTTGTCTATTGAGGCATTATTTACTAATGTAAAGTCCAAGGGATCCAATTTATTGCAATTCCACATTAATGTATTACATTAGATAAAAAGAAAATAATATCAAAATATATTGAGGATAAAAAAACCCTATCATAAATAGTAAGCAGAATTCCCCAACCATATTGAGTAACAAGTCTGAAGTATAAGTTCTTTTATACGTCATACAACTCCGAGGAGTTTTGCAATATCTTTAACATACAGGAGACAGTGTTTTAATCCCTATAGTATATGATCACACCATCAACGTTTAAATCCTTGGGAACTGACTCCTTTATATGTAAAAGATGGCCTAGCTGCATCTAGGAAGAACACAAGCATAGTGTGTAGAGAAAAATTAAACAGCACTTAGTAATTTGTTGCAAAAACATTACAATCAGTTTATTGTAACTCAGACCTAAAAAGGTTGCACCTCAGAATGGGTAGTAGCATAAAGAGGGAGAGGTTATTTCTTTCTTGTAAAAAACTATGTGCAAAAATTAACATGTTGCCATAAATCTCACTTTTCTGCTGATCACTCTTCATTATTTTAATCACAGATCATAAGATGAAAAAGTCGAATCTGGTGTTTAAACTGTAGCTGCAACAATGCTCTGTCACCTGCCTTCTTTCACCTTGGCTGCTGGCAGAAGGCATCATGGTGGCACGACTCAAGTATAATAAGTTATTACAGTTGATCTGCTTTGACATTACTTTATGATAGAGGGCTGGGTGTGTTGCAAGTTGGGTATTAGAAAGAATTTAGAGACAGGTTTTAATACAGGTATTGCAGAATCCCATGTATTATATGGATATTGCAAGTCACCAAGGAGTTCTGTGACATTAAATAGGAGCATGCCAAAGGGTGAGTGCATTTATAAGGTCATGGAACCCTCAGGTGACTTGCAACAACCTTATAAATTACTGCAATGGATACATTATTCCTTATAACTCACGGCCACACCATCACCCTTCCCACAAACTACTTAAATCCTTGGTGTGTTTCTCTTTCAGATAAAAGTGATGGGATCTTTGTAGAAGTAAACAATCAAAATAGAAGCTGTAGAGAACAGGTAAACACACCAAAAGCAGTTAGAAATTTGTTGCAAAAATATATTACTATCAGTTTAATATCTATATTGGTTTAAAAAGATGCTGTCACTCAGAATGTGTAGAAACATGTAAATAGATTCTGTCTTCCTCTAATGAAGTATAGTGTGCAAAAAATAAACATTTTGCAATAACGATCTCCTTTCTGCTGATCACTGTTCATTTGGAAAAACAGATCAGTGCAGGACAAGACAATTTTCATGTTTGATGTTTAAACAGCAAGTGTACTGTGACCTGCATTTCAACTTTCCTGCTGGTTCTGACCTAAGATATTGTGATGTCATAACTCAACTACTCAACTTGGGGAGAGGATGTGGCCTAACGGCTAGGGCAGTCTTCCTTGGAGATGGGGAACTGGGTTCGAGACTCGGTAGGGATGCTCAACATCCTGTGATTCTGGGCAAATTATTTAATCTCCCCGTGCCTAAAAAAAGGAATGCCTCCATCTGTAATGCAACTGGTGCTCACGTAAAGTGCTCTGATACCTTCCAGTCAAGTTTGCGCTATATAAAACTCCCCCCCCCAAAAAAAACTATATATTAACTTATTATTTATGACTATCCAAAGGGGCGGGCGTGGTTAAGCACGCAACGAAGATGGCGGCACCTCCCTGAGCTCCGTGATACCATTGGCGTGGAAGCTCGCTTTTACCATGTCCTTGGGGTGGTTTTCATACTCCCTTGGACACCGAACAGTGGCGGAACGACTTGGGAGTACGTGGGGCGGCTTTGAAGTGTCTCCAGTGCCTCTTTCGAAGTGGTTTCTGGTGAGGCATTTTTTGACCGCAACAACCCCAAAATGGGGGCTGGCACGGCAGTCCCGCTTTGACTTGAAGAGATTAGAGTCTGTCTGCACGCGGGTACCGGTCACTATTTCCAATGCTGTTCATAAGGTACTGTGCATATTTTTGCCAATACTGCTCAGCTGGTTATGGAATGTTCACTGTTATGTGAAGGATATTTTTACACCATGAGAATATTCAAGATGGCGGCTGCTGACTGGATTTTCTTCGTGTGTTATAATTTCTAGTCACAAACCCAGTAACTTTGTTGGCATTTTCTTCAACATTTGCTGCCACTGACGAATATTTCATCTGTGAAGCTATTCTCTGAGGTTGCCTACTATTATAACGGTTTTATCACTACGAACTGTCTACTGCTGGCATGATCCTTGCGCTTCGTCTGCTGTGTGCTTCTGGATTTAATAGTGAACTATACGTCAGCGCCTGATTTATACTACATTTCTTTTGCAAGCTCACTTCACTGAAGCTAAACTCCAAGATATATTTTTTATTATTCAAGTTTGATACCATTTCTTTTTTCACCTGTGTGTTACAATATAATCTCTCTACACACAGCACATGTATTTTACGCCCTGTCCTTCAGTGGTTTGATATTGCTTAGGTTAAGTCTATGTGATTGGGGTTATTAACACGATTTTACTCAATGGCGGAAAGTATGGGTGTAAGTACCAAAGACAGAGATTCCAAGGGGAATCTGAAACGCTCTAAGCAGACCTCACCTACTCCGGAGTCACCAACTAAGGGTAATCCTGAGTCTGCTTCAACTTTGGATGCAATATTACTCAAACTTAATACAGTCCATGACATTGCACAAAGTACCAAAACAAATACTGATTTGCTTCAATTAGAGGTGGCTGCAATTCGTAATGATCTCAAATCCCTTTCACTGCGTGTTTCTAATGCCGAAACAAGGATAAGTAATGTGGAAGACTTTATAAATAAACAGACGAAGCACATTCAAAGTCTGGAACGTTCCATTACTTCATTGAGGAGAGATCTCACGGAACAAGAGGATCGTAATAGACGAAGTAATCTTCGGATTTTTGGGCTACCGGGGGACTGTGAAAAATCGGCTCCTTCAGCAATTGATTTTTTGCTTACATGGATCCCAAATACCCTGAAAATGTCCTTCTTCAAGGACTTTGAGATAGAGCGAGCTCACAGGGTTCCAACCTTCAAACCAAGATCGATGTCCTCCCCAAGACCCCTGATTTTTAAACCTCTGAGTCATCAACATACAGAACTAATTCTGGCAAAAATGAGGAAAAATTAAATCAATTCAATGGGAGGGACACAGAATATCTATCTCACACGATTTTGCCAGAGACACAGTGATTCGTCG
The DNA here is from genome assembly GCA_963921515.1 of Calotriton arnoldi. Taxonomy (NCBI): domain Eukaryota; kingdom Metazoa; phylum Chordata; class Amphibia; order Caudata; family Salamandridae; genus Calotriton; species Calotriton arnoldi. The sequence continues at coordinate 680,826 of CAWUFW010009683.1, read as the reverse complement.
CAAAGGCTTCCTGAATCTACGCAAGAGACTCATTGACCTAAATATTCCATTCTCTTTTGCTGGTCCCTCAAGATTTCGGATCACTTTCAAAGGTCGTACACAGATTTTTTATGAGCCTTCAGATCTATCGACATTCTTAGATAATCAATCTGAATCGCAAATGGACTCAGAGTCTCTTCCTGGAACTTCTTGTCCCTAATGTTTCTTTTTTTACTGACATGGTCTGTACCTTATATTCTTTCATTTATAAAAGGTGATGCCTTTATTACTTCTCCCGCAATTATTATTCTCTCCTATAAGACAATATAGTTTGTTGTACTATATTTAGTTTTACTGGGGATTACCTCTCTGGTTTGTTCGTTATAATACCGTCTGGCTAACTTAGATTTGGTACTATTTTGGTCTCAAATTCTGGGTTTGTGCTGTACTTTGCTGGTTGACCTAGCCTATTTGATCTCCTGCAGTAATGATGTTACAATTGTTTATTGCTAACATACCGTTAAATTCTTTTTTCTCCCTTCTTTCTAAATTTTTCATGATTAGTCTTTGGAGACTCTGTCTTCACTTTTAGTTTTTTCCTATTTTCTAACATCTCTTTCTATCTGTACATATTTGATTCTTTGTTCAATTGCTTTTTCTACTTTCTTTCCTAAGCTATTGCTCTGCCTTTTTCCTGTTCAGTGGCTTATTTGAGTGATACTCTATTTATATGGTTGTATTAATTCCTGACTTCATTGATTACCAATGACCTGATGGTCATACTGTTGCCTTATGGTATAGTTATGATGTCTTACTTGTAAGATCAGTTTATGATAATGAATTTTTACTTCTCTTATTAACTGTTCTAAATAAGTAATATAATTCATGATATTTTTCTTCTGCAGTTTTTAGTGGTTATTTATGCTATATATAATATGTTCAGCTATTAATATGATGCACTTTCGTGTTTGGTACTCTCCTTTTTGGGGAATGTTTCTTTAAATGTTGTACGTTTATATGTTTTCCTCCATTTTTGGAACTATCATTAACCTTTTCTCATATTATTCTTTTAATGAGCTTAATTTCCTATTTTCTATTTCGTATATTCTTCTTCCTATTTCTTTTTCTTTTATCTTTTTTCAGTCTTTATGTTGATGTTCATTTACTTATATGTTTATAGTATTTATTGATAGGATTGATCTTCATTGAATTATCAGATTATATTTGCTGTTCTGTGTCACTATAGGTTCCATCCTAATATCTATTTATTTATTTCTTGCTTTATTTCCTTTTAATGTATATTTAACCGTTTATTCTATACTACTATAGTCAGGATAATTCTCTTATGAACTACGGTTTGTGTTAGATTCCCTACTTGTATTTAATTTTTTTTTACTGTGTACCTCTATTATATGAGAATTTTCCCCATTCTTCTTATTCCATCTTTTTAAAGTTGAATATTTATTTCCATGTATTGTATTTATTCTTTTTATATTTTATTCGGATACCTTTTAGGCTGGTTTATGGCTCTTAGACTGGTATTTATTTATTAATATACACTACAGTATGTATCTATTTATCTATGAAATGTTATCTATTTTCTCTTTTTTATCAAATACTCAACTATGTTATATTTATTCTATTTATATTATTTATTCTCGCTAGTATAATGTGGTAATATAATAATCCACCCAAGACAGTTTTGCTTGTTTTGCCGCTCTGTGAATTGTTTATCCTTGAGCTATCCATACCGAGGTTGTTTGCCTTCTCTGTTGCTCTTCCACGATGTTCCCCCCATACTTTTTGTCTCCTACAGACTTCCCCTGGTGGGGTTGCTTTTGGTAGATACTCTGCTTCCCTTTGGAGTACTTTTCTTCCTTAGACTCTTCGCTCCCCTCCTTGCTCTCTATCCTAGTTTTGGGACATCTGCTTCATTTTATTTTAGGATACATGATTTATTTTCTTTAATTTTTTATCTATCTTGGTTACCCCTTTTTCTCTTAATCAGATGTTTTTACTCGCATTGTTTTATGTTTATCTATGACTGGTTTAAATGTAGTTTCACTTAATGTCCGTGGGTGGAATCACCCTGTTAAAAGGGCCAAAATCTTAGATTATTGCAAAGGTTTATCAAGTGATGTTGTTCTACTTCAGGAGACTAAGATTGCCTTTAAAGAAGCTCTTCTTATACGGAAGGAGTGGGTTCTTGATGTTACTTGTTCCGAAGCTTCTGGTAAAAAGAATGGGGTTGTTACTCTGATTTCCCAAAACTCTGGTTTGTCTATTGTTACTGCTGAGCATGATACCAATGGCAGATGGTTATTTACTCGGTTGTCCAATGGTTCAGATGATTTATATATCATGAATCTATATGCCCCTAACATAGATGATCCTCTTTTTGGCGTACCATAAGTAAAAAACTTTCTGATATCCCTCAGAATGCAAGAACAATTGTTGGTGGTGATTTTAATCTGCCCTTGGATCCTATTTTAGATAGACATTCTGCTTTTAAATTCCGTCCCTCTAGATCGCATAAACATATGTGTTCATCTCATCAGCTTGTTGGCGCATGGAGGTTGCATAGTGGAGAAGTGTGGCTCAATGGTTAGAGCGGCAGACCCTGATGCAGAGATCTGGCCCGGGACCAGGGTTCAATTCCCACCTCGGCGGGTCTTGGGCTCAATTTCCTCGGACCTGATAATTCTCGCCTCGGTGCCTATTCTAATCATGGGTCCCACTCTGGGCAATAGCTTGCTTAATCTCCACAACGGCCCCAACAGTGCTAGGATGCCTGGCTTCACCCTGGGGGTGCCCATGAGTGGACATTTCACAGGGAAAAGCCAGGAAGGGTTCCACAGCGGTATGCGTACAGCGCCAGGACACCTCTTTGGGGGTATAAGTGCGCTTTACAAGTACAAATTTCTTTCATTTCATTTCATTTTTCATTTAATTTCATTTCATTTCATAATCCTACGGGTAGTGATTTCACGTTTTTCTCTTCTCCACATTCTAGCTTTTCTCGTATCGATTATCTTTTAGTTGATGCCGCTCTTTTAAAACATACTATAAATGTTATGATCCATCTAATAGTTGTTTCTGATCACGCAGTGGTTTCCTTGACTATCCTTAATCTTACAGATACGAAAGGCCCTCGTAATTGGCGTCTTAATACAGAAATTTTGGACGATAAGGATGAAGTTAAAGAGCTTAATGAGGAGATTGATAATTTCTTCAAAGATAACGAGTCTTCGGTGAATTCCCCAATAGTTCTGTGGGATGCATTTAAATGTACTATTCGGGGTCATATTATCCAAAAAATTTCAAAAAGAAACAGTGACATCAGAAAGTCGCTGAAGTCTTGGGGGGATGAGACCAAGCGCAAAGAGGTGCTATATAGACGCTCTAATGATAAGTCTCTCCTTCAGGATATCAAGCATTTAAAATACTCTTTTAACTATATAGTCACTAAAAGAGCTTATATTGGTGTACACGCTCAAAAATCTCGACATTTGTTATTACGTAATAGAGCTGGTAAGTTATTGGCTTCCACCCTAAAATATAAAAATACGAATATTAAAGCTGCCCAGATTTCTCATATTAATGATAAAAATGGTTAAAAGAAATTCCATACTCAGGAAATACTTGAAGTCTTCCGTGACTTTTATGAAAAGTTATACACTCCTAGGGATCAATGCAACATATCTGCTTGTCAGCAGTTTCTGAATTCGATTCCTACTAATACTATTTCGCATTCCGATATGATTGAATTGGGGAAATCGATTGAGACTGATGAGATAATTCATGCTATTAAGGCTACTCGGTCGGGGAAGGCTCCGGGACCAGATGGGTTCCCTATTGCCTTTTATAAAACATTTTCTTCCTCAATAATCAAATATCTTAAGGAAATTTTTGACAATTTTGTCCTTTCTGGCAAGGTCTCTGGCTCAGCTGCTGAGGCTACTATTGTCGTGATTCTGAAAGATGGCAAAGGTCCTTCTGATCCTAAAGCTTTCCGGCCAATTTCATTATTATATATGGAACCTTAAATTTTTGCCAAGATCTTGGCTAAGTGCTTAGAGGGTAATATTCCTAGTCTTATCCATGATTCCCAAACTGGTTTCGTTAAAGGGAGACTCGCTAGAGACAATATCCGTACCTTTTGTCATATTTTAGAAAAAGCTAAACTTTCTACATTGCCATCGGCAGCGATCGCCCTTGATGCCGAAAAGGCTTTCGACAAAGTCGCTTGGCCTTTTTTACAAGCAGTGCTAGAATCACATAACCTTGGTGACTCCTTTATTAATATGGTAATGTCTCTCTATGCGCAGCCAAAAGCTAACATCAGAGTTAATGGGGCTACGTCTTCCTTTTTTAATCTTCGTCAGGGCACTAGACAAGGGTGCCCTTTATCACCCCTTCTCTTTCTATTGTCTATAGACCCACTCCTTCGTCTACTCAACTTGAATCAGGATATTAAAGGTTTTCAATTTGGCTCGCATACGCTTAAAACAGCCGCCTATGTGGATGACGTTCTTATATTTTCAGAGGATATTGTTGCTGCGATTCCTGTTATTTCTAACATCATTAGAGAGTTTTCGCTTGTTTCTGGATATACTCTTAACAAAGAAAAAATTGAAATGTTCCCCCTCAAGTCGGTGTGTTTCCCTGATCACATGGGTGACTCAGGATTTAAATGGCAATTGACTCATATTAAATACTTAGGAATTTGGTTTTGTAAGGACCTTTCGGATACTATTTCTTATAATGAATCCCATATCATAGCTAAAGTTAAAGATCTTTTGTCCTCCTGGTCTCCTAAATATATCTCCTGGTGGGGAAGGTTACAAACTCTTAAGATGATGATAACCCCGATTATTAATTTTTTATCTTCCATGCTACCTATAAAGCTTTCTTCTTCCTTCTTCCATGAGATTGATTCACTCACTTCAAAATTTTTGTGGAATGATAAGAGAGCTAGAATTGCTTATAAATATCTTAGAAAGCCCTCTGTCCTGGGTGGTTGTAATCTTCCGGATTGGAACTTGTATCAAATCGCCTTCTTAGCCTCTCAAGGTGCTCTTTGGTTCTTTCCAGATTCCCAGCATACACCCCCTTGGATTTATATTGAGCGAGAGTTGTGTACTCCTCTTGCTACTTCCTCCTTTCTCACTGCTTCTAAGCTCGTTCTTGGTCATTCTCATCGTATTATATTAGATACGATTAATGCACTAAAATATATTGATAAAAAAGTATCTAAACCTATTCCTAAATCAAGGTGGTCCTCGTTATGGTACAATCCTAAAATTGTTACTGATATTGATCCTGGTACGGTTTCTTCATGGGCTGCTAGTGGTATTAGACTGGTAAAAGATCTTTATGATTCCAATCATGACCCTCTTCCCTTCTCTTTTTTAGCTAGGGAATATAATCTTAATGACATGGATTTTTACTCTTTTTTGAAACTAAAGGTTGTACTTTCTAAATTATCCCTTACTACAGACTCGGTTACTGTCTCACTTCTTTCTATGTGGTCTCGCTCAGGCCATACTGCATCGAAAATGTATACATTTTTATCTGCTCCACTTCCTTCACAGTCTACAATTACATATGATAAATGGTCTCATCACTTTGAAAGTGATATTTTTAAACATATTTCACAAGAGACCTGGCAATTGATTGGGAAGTTATCCCTACGTAATAAGATTGCTCCTTCTCTTATTCAATCTAAATTCTTTACATTGAATCTCCTTCATTGGACCCCTGCTCACTTACACAAATTGAAACTACGGGATAATGATCTTTGTTGGAATTGTAATTTGGAACCAGGCACTCATCAACATATGTTTTTTTAATGTAAGTTATTGCAATCCTTTTGGGGTTTGATACGGAAACATTTATCATTAATCTTTAATATATCGTTAGAGCTTTCTTTACCTATGATTCTATTGGGCCCATGGGCTACAGCTACTCCTTTACCCTTTGATAATACGGATATGGAGTTATTGGATTTACTTATATCCATTGCTGTTAAAATTAAACTAACAGAATGTAAATCTTTTCATCTTCTGTCTTATCATACCTGGTGGGCATGGGTATCATACCTCCATGGAGCTCATACTTTTGTTGAGGAGAAGCATTACTCGCCTTCCATTTCTAGTAATGTATGGCGGTCACTGGACAATTATATGAATTTGTCCTCTCAGGGGTTGGTAGCTCAGTATCCTTTTGACTCTACTTTTTAAGCTCTTTCCTTTATTGAAGCAGATGTCCCCACCTCCTTTCTTTACTTCTTTCTGTTTTTTTCTCCCCTGCTCTCTTTTGTTATGCAATCTTATTTATTAAGCAATACAACTGGTCTATGACCCTATCATTATGCCGGCTGTTGATTTTGTTTAATCCATCTATCTGGATTTTGCAATAGTATTTAATTAGACTTATAACATATAATATGTGTCATTTATATATTTTGTTTCTCTTGCCAGAATAACGATTTGTTCACACTTCTTTTTATCCTAGTTCATTAACTCTTGGCATGACATCTATTTTTGATTCTGTAATTCTTCGATTTTAACCTAGTATATATCTCATATTGTCATGTTGTATTGCAATGTATTTTAATTGTATTTTCTCTTTTAAATAACAATAAAGATATTTGAACACAAAAAAACAAAAAATGACTATCCAAGGGGGCAACAATATTCTACAGTTCTACTGCCAACAGAGGAAGTTGACATCCAAACGGAGTTTACAAAATGCATCGGAACAGCCAAGTTTGCACATGTAGAGTACAGCTTACTTCAACACTAAGCACAATGGAACCATTTACAATAAAACACAACAGAGAAAAATATTCCTTTAGATTTGTTTTCTGTTTGGAGTAAACATCGTGATTTTTGGAGTTCACAAAGTTTTACAGGCATATACCTGGGAAGAAGTCTCTTTTAGGAGAGAGTCTTTGCAGTAGAACTCCAGTATTGGTAAACCTAAAGGCAGATTGAGCTGTCAGATCTGATAACTTGAGACATGTTAAAAGATTTCAAATCACTGATTGGGAGACTAAAATTAGTGACTAGGATTTTTTCAATAGGCAAGGAAGTGATCATTTTTGACATTGTTTAAATTTACTAAATATGTATATATTTATTTAGGATGTATATGATGCAGTAGTATTTTGCTTTCAGTTACTGCAGAGTGCTAAAGTCTAATCAGAAAAGGTACATTGAGTGGAGGGGGGAGTTAGAGTCCAGTCACTGATGGGGATGCTGCAGTCTGATGTTTGTCAGTGCAACCCCCGCGTGCTTCAAGTTCAAAAGCCAGCAAACCATAGCAATTCAGACTACCTGAAGCATATACAACCTGGTTCCATTCTCAAAATTGGATGCAGATTATTTCGTAGTGTGGGGTCCTCTTCTGAGGAGTCCATCCTTGATTTTTTTGTATCAGACATAATGCTATTTATTGCCAACCCGTCTCATCTAAATAAACCACAGTCTAAATTAATGTTCTGAACAATCGTATTTAGGTCCTCTCCTTCAAACATTACTGCTAATTAAACCTTAATGGTGAACCAGAACCGTGATTTAATATAGCCTTATAGCCCGCCGTAGCGGGCTATACCGGCTATTAAAGGCCCGCTCCTGCGTTAAAGGCCTGACCCGAAGGCGAGGGACTTTAACAAGGGACCGGGACTTTAATAGCCGGTATAGCCCTGCTACGAAGGGCTATAAGGCTATTAGAACATTCTGCCACTAGAGGGCAGAATGTTCTAACAAATAAAACAAAGGCTTCTCGAAGCTCGAGGGGATTTAAATCCCCTTGAGCTCCGAGAGGCCTTTGTAAAACATTGGAATGTTGCTCTGCGGGCCTTTACCGGCCCGTAGAAGCACGGAGCACTCCATTGTTGTCAATGGGGCTCCCAACATTCCAATGTTCTAATTACCATTGTGGAAACCTGTTGTAGTGCTGTTCCTGCTTGCTTATGTTGGGTGGGACGTGTGGTTGCTGGGGACCCATTATATCAAATAAACTAGTTTCTGCTTACCTTAACCTACCTGGTCTGGTCCTGTTTTGAACTCTCATGTTGCAAAATCCTGCATCATGACAGAAGAATAAAGACAGGGTGTGGTGTGGTTCTTATCCACAGGACTCAATGTCCTGCAAACTAAAAGAACCAAAAGATATTGCCACGTTTCATTGGCTGACAGATGAGATGATTGTTGCTTCACCAAAACTTCCGAGGTTCACTGTCTCCCACCAGGAAAAAACACCTTTGTGAAAGAATGCAATGAGCACATAAGAGAAAAATAATGGTGTTCTCCAATGTCACTAGGAGTGCTTCTTTTTTTTAACTGTTCCCAGCATTTTCCCTTACACACTCATAACACTTGCCCCACCCGTTTAACCGGATTATTGCTAAATTAAGTACCCTACATTGCGCAGATCATGCCATTGTTGACCGTTGAAGCAAGGACTAGCAAGTCCCTGGTTCATAAGTCACTGATTTGCTTTAATCACTCATTCCTTTAGTTTATAATTGTTAGGTGCCGTGAGTCTCTGCTGGCAACACGTTAAATTTAAAGTTTTGTTTGAAGTTACGCCACTTCATTTTTATTTTTAGGTCTGGCTGGAGAGAGCTTCAGCTATCCACTAGTGCTTGTTTAAAAGCAAAACAAAGAACAAAGAGAGCGGCATAGAGAGCCACACGGTTGGTTCGAGAGGAGATGCATGCTTCCTTGCCATCATGACCGTGCATTGCTTCCCTCATAACATGGTCAGCTTCCTCCTCTGACTCTACCTAAGCTTCCCAGGGTTGACACAGTAAATTCAGGGCCTACTATTCAGAGGTTCTCCACACCAGCATGCACATCATCTGTTCAAAGCTGCAGATGACATATGGGGGCCTGCATGATAAATGAGCAGCAGCAAGAGGAGAAATTTGTAAGTGGTGCTTGGAAAGTAGCATATGAGGAGACGCATTATGTGCACAGCGACTTCAATGATGATCTTATTAGCAGATGTTTCTCTATTTTCTGACTTGTGGCAGAATATCCTTCCCACTGAAACAAAGCATTGCTGCAAATAGCAGCTGTTCGTATTCTCGAACAGCAATAATTCTCTTCACGAACAAAAATATTTCTCTCCTCAGCTATTTCAGTAATAATCACTGGAGTTACATTCTAATCCAACCACTCATCGTAAAGACGTTTTTCCTCGCTATTCATTTTTTGCCCAGTTTAATGAATCTGCAGAAAAGGTTCTAAAAATCAAATGCTTATCAAGCTGAATTCTCCATAGAATGGAGTTCAAATGTTACTTTACTTCTTCAAAATTAAATATAAAAGCTCTAGGAAGCATCAAATGTACCACAAAGACAGACTTTGTGAGAGGAGTGCCTCATTTTGGATTGATGAAAAGCCACTAGGTGTTCCAATCAGAAATCCCCCACCTTGCAAGCAGCAATCATTGATGTGTATTCATGTATTGGATGTGGTAATGCCTACAGACCGATTCGTAAGAAAAAATGTCCCAATGAGTTTGTAATCTGATTGGGTGTCAGAAGTTGAACATTTTTGTTCTGATTCCTTTTAACCTCTGAGCAGAAAGATAATCAGGATCCATTTAGTCAGGGCAAGTACACTCCACCCTCAGGGAGGACCAAAGTATACAAAGTGTGGGGCAACATAACATTGCGAGAAAAAAACCTTTATTTGCCTGCGGTTAGTAACATAAGATAAAATGATGGGCTCCCCCCCTTGCAGGATGTGAAGAGGGGGGCCCCTGACTCTCCCATACTTCACAGATTTTCATAGCCTTGGGGCTGAATGGGGCCCTCCTGAAGGACTGGGAGCCCCCTGCACCACCTGGGCTGCAGGGGGATGCATTACGCTCCTGGTTACAGGATCTATGAATTGGCTTTTTTGCAAATCTCAATTTCTAGCTTGCAGAACTAATATACAACATTTTGGCTCAATTGTCATGGCTTTTGTTAGAAATTGGGTCTCCAGTTGGCAAAGGTTGGCACCCTGTCCAAGTAGGGAACACAATCCTAGTCAGGTTAAGTTAGATATACACTTTAAATTAACCTGTGCTCCCCCTCTGGTAGCTTGGCACAGAGCAGGTAGGCTTAATTTAAGAGGCAATGTGTAAAGTATTTGTAAAACACACACACAGAGTAACACGAGGAAAACACCAAAAACTCCACACAGGTTTAGAAACATAGAGAATCATTTTATGAGAAAATCAAGACCAAAATGACAAAAATCCAATAAGAAGAACCGAAGTTATGAATTGTTAAAGAATAACACAAAAATAGTGCTTAGAAGTCAATAGCGCTTAAAGGGTCAATGAGGTTGCCCTATACAGGGGTAAATCCAAAGTTCAGGTCAACTGCAATAAAGTGCAGGCCGACTACAGGACTCAGACAGGTCCCGCTTACAAAGTACCTTAGATGAAGCAAAGAGTCCACATCGAAGACTCAAGATGAGGGGTTGAGGCGGCTCCGATCTGCGCCGTCAAGGGAGCTTGGTCGACAAGCCCATTGTAGGACGCCGGCACTGCGTCATCATCATTGAGCCGCACAGACTGTTGTCGCTGAGCCACGCTGGCTTTAGAACTGCTGTCATCGGGCAGCCGCTGCGTCTGATTCCCAGGACTGGAGGGGGCACCTCATGCAAGGGTAGGACTCATAAATGACAGTGTCCAGCAGTACCAGCAGAATTGCAGGAAGTCTTTTGTGTCCCTGAAACTTCATAAAACAGGAGGCAAGCCAGCAATCCCTTGTCATCACTGTGGGTTCAAGTGAAATGGGTCCAATCCTTGTCCTCAGCAGGGCAGAGATCAGCAGGCATCAGGGCAGCTCAGCAAAGCAGAGAAGCAATTCCTCAGAAAAGTCAGCCTAGGCAAAGTGTCAATCCTTACAGCACAGCACCTTTACTCCAGAAGAGTGTTTCTCAGGTCCAATAGTGTACTGATTTTGTAGGGTCAGAGCCCCAGTACTTATAACCAAATGTGCCTTTGAAGGGAGGTGGGGAGTGACTTCAAAACAGCTCCTTGAAGTGCACAGGTCCCCTTTCATCCCAGCCCTGTCTGTCAGGCTATTTGTGAGGGGTAATCAGTCCTTTGTGTGGGGACAGGACACAGCCTATTCAGATGTGTGAGCTCCCTCTCCCCCTTCCTGCCCAGGAAGGCTATCAGAATGCAGATGAGTCCTCTGTCACAGTCACCCTTCCTCTGTTTGTGGCTGTCTAGAGGGAATGCACAAAGTGTAGCTGTCATCCTGCCAAGACATGTATTGGTGACAGGCTGCAGAACGCAGAACAAAGTTAAGAGCAGAGAAATGTCCACTTTCTAAAAGTGGCATTTCTAAAATAGTAATGTCAAATCCAACTTTACCACTAAGGAGGATTTATTATTATTATTCCAAAGATATGAAACATGATTTAGCTACTCCTTTCTAATCAGGAATTAAAGCTTAAAAGTGTTTTAAGAAATTTCCAATGCTAGCCTATGAGAGGAGTAGGCCTCTTAGTAGTGAAAACAAATGTAACTGTTTGTCACTAGCTGGATATGTAAATCTTAACAGTACATGTCCTACCTTTTACTTACAGAGCACCCTGACCTTAGGGATACCTAGGGCCTACCTTTGGTGTGACCTATGTGTAATAAAAGGGGAGTTTAATTCTTAGCAAGTGTTTTTAAATGCCAAGTTGAAGTGGCAGTAAACTACACACACAGGCCTTGCAATAGCAGATCCGAGACAGTTTTGAAACGACTTGTGCTGGTGGCACAGTCAGTGCTGCAGGCCCACTTGTAGCATTTAGATTATAGGTCCTGAATATATGGTATCCCACTTTACAAGGGGCTTTATAAGTAAACTAATTATGCCAATCATGTATATACCAATGCCACCATGTCTAGGGGAGAAGCATGTGCACTTTAGCACTGGTTAGCAGTGGTAAATTGCTTAGAGTCCTATGGCCAACAAAAAGATACAGCAAAAAGTGGAAGTAAGCAAACAAAAATTTGGGGAAAGACCACCATAAGGATGACAGGTCTAAGAATCATTAACTCTTAAGTTTGCTTATTGGTAGAATCAGGTTGCATAGTTTATCAAGGGAGGAAAGATAGTAATACTCATGTGTGAGAAGGTGGATTATAAAATGGGGTGGATGGTAGTCCACCACAAGTAATAATGGCACTTTTCTTGCCAGGTGCAGTAAAGGTTTCCGTAATTTAACTTGACCTCAACACCCGGTAGCTATGGCACAGAGAAGACCAGCTTAACTTAATTAACAAAACAGTTGAAAAGTCAAAAACACAGCACAATATAAATGTTCTTCTAATTTATAACAATACATCATATTTTAATGAACAAAATGACACCAGAATGTCATAAATCAAGTAAGGGGAACTGGAGATATGATTTTTAAAATCTTTGAATTAAAATAGTGCTACAAAGCACCAACCTTTGACAACTGGTAACGCTAGACCAGGGCTAAGTCAAATGTTAAGGCCGACCACGGATGACACCTGTCGGATACAGAGACTGGATTCATTGCGGTCAAGGAATTACCTTTTTTTTGTAGATACAGTACAAGAACGTAGAAGGCAGACGTCGGAAGGCGGCAAAGGGTTGCCAGGGGATGTGGTCCCAATGCTGTGAACAAAGGTGAGAAAGCTCCAAGAGGCAAAAGTTCATAATTCATATGCAAAATAGCCCTATTTTTGATCGGGTGTCAGTTGGTGTCGGTTCCGGTGAAGTTATCAGTGGTCGGTCTTCGACGAGTCTCTGGAAGTTGGGAGTCCATCAACTAAGTCACTTTGAAGACCATAACGGGTGCTGTGGGAAGTCCAGTCTTACTGAGGATGCACCCTCGTCAGATAGGCGGCAAGTAGGTCCTGGTCCTACGTCAGTTCTTTTGAAGAAAAGTAGACAAAATGTTTTAAGTCCCCAACGTCAGGGTTTTGGCAGGAGGAGCACACTCTAATGCCAGTCAGGGGTTCTAGGACCTCAGGAGCAACGCTTGGAGATAAGGACTCACTCAACCGAATCCCCCAGCATGCTCCAGAGCAGGTCCAGTGGAAACTGGTCAGTTGGGATCTTCAAGGATGGTGAGCTTGTTGTGTCCTTATAGCTTCACAGGAGGTCAGTCAAGTGACTCTTGAAGGCCATTTTTTGTCCACTGGGAGCAGGTCAATACTTAAGGCCTGATTTAGATCTTGGTGGTACTCCCGCTGTCCATCCATGGCGGCAGTTTCAAGAACTCCTCTGGGTTGACAGAGTCCCGCCTGCCGTTTTTAGATGTGTGCAGGCTTTGGTGACTCAGTCAGGCCGGCGGTATTCCGCTGAGCCAATTTAGATGTACCGTTGTGCTGCCGTTGTCTTGGCGGTGGATTGACGATGAAGTAAGTCCATTGGAGTAGAAACTGGTAAGTACAACTTATTTTTGTGTCAATACACATATTGTTTGCCTCTAAATCATTTTTAGGTAATGTGTTATGCCCCTTTTTATAGTATATTGCATGCCACACAAACAATATACACACACTATTGAATGCACAACCAAAGGCACCACAAGCACAACATCCCCAAGAACCACAACAACATTTTGCTTTACATTTTCAATACAGGTGTGTTCAATTTACCTAGGAAAATTACCAAAATGCATAATACATAAGAAAACATTTTATGTAAAAGCAATGCAAAAATATACAAGGCTACAGCAATTGTCAACACACAAATCATAGTAAGACAATAGTAGTACTTGCTTACCTTAGATCCCATCGATAACGCAGTTGTTTGGCCTCAAGGTGGAGTCGGAGCAGCAAAGAAGGGACCTGGATAATGGGGTCCAAGATGGAAATGGAAGTGGAAAACAGTTAAAAAGGTAAGTTCTTACCTCATTTCCTTCCATTCCGCCAACTCAAAGTAGGAGGTTTTCCTGCCACAGTTGTCTTGATGGAAAGCCACATCGTGATTAGTGCGTCAGTCATCTTGGCTGAACTCCCACCAACAGCAGCTTCTGTCTATGGCTCCGTTGATGCAGGTGAGAATTCCTGGCAGAGTTGCAGGACTCTGATGGTCTTTTTTACATGGAACTACCAACATCTAAATAGAGCAGGTGGACTGCCAAGTAAGTGAATGATGATTCAGTCAAAAAAGTGACAGCGAGACCATTACGGGCAAGATCTAAATCAGGCCCTTAGTTTTCTCCTTAAAGTTCTCAATAGCAGGTCCAGTAATTCTCTGAGGATGGTGCCCAGGGGTGCCACATTTATGCCTGGCACTAGCTTGTGGGTGGGGGTGACTCCTGGCCCCTCCCTAACCAATAGGGAAAAATTCCCAGATGTAGCCCAACCCACTTTTGCAGCTGTTCATGTTTACCTGGAAGCAAACAATTCCAAATTGCACTTCTCACCCCAAACCTAACATGGCAAAACATTCCTTTCCTCTGTGCAGAATTCCTGAGCCACCCTGGAGGCATGGCCTGGGAAATGAGCAACACCTCCTCTGTGGTCACTCAAAACCGGTACTTGGGCAGCTCCGCTCCCACTGTGATTGGTGCCTAACTGGATAGTGGATCAAAGGAAGGAAGCAGGCCCAGGTGTTAGCTACACCTGCTTTGAAGATAATTGAGTTTCTGGGCACTGCCCAGATGGTCATTCTGTCAGAGGAACTTAACACCTCCCCACACCCAAGCACTTTGTCTCAATTCTAAAAGCAATTTTACACCTCATCAAGGTGTTATCTGCTGCTGGGTGACAGTTGCCTGGACAGTTCATTCAAATGTGCTTCAACAGTCATGTTTCTCATGGGCACTGTAGTGACAGCACAATATGTGCTGCAATCCACAAGTGACATTTAGCTTAAAGGCCCTGTGTACTATATACTAGGGATTTATAGGTACTTTAAAGGTGCCAATTAGGAGTATAGCTAATTTTGACATATTTTGTTTTAGGACTCAGGGCACGTGCACTGGGGCCTTGTTAGCAGGGTCCTTGTGCGCAGAGTAAAAAAACAGCAGCATCAACCCAGTATTGCCTCATTGCCCAAGAAGAAGATGTGGACAGCATTGAAAGGCGTTGGCGAACAGGAGGAAATGACGGATGTGAAACCACCCCTGATCTGTAAATAAATGGTAATTAACCTACCTGCTGTCGAGTGCTTTCCTGCTGCAGAGCCATTGGAATACAAAATTTACACACCACAGCTTCGTCGTGAGGAGAGCACCACCTGGAGATGAAGGAGGGAGCCGCTGGAGTGAGGGGCCGTTGTGGCAAGGATTGACCGTGTCAGAAAACGGCACAGCAGGATACTACACTAACGGGGATGCAATTACAATCCGGGGCACACTGGAGTGCTCTATATCGGAGAGGATTTGTAATTACCACTGCGAGCTTGTTTTAATCAGAGTCATTGCGGAACCCACTGTGGGGAAGACTATAATCATACTACAAGTCCCAGAGCTCATTGCGAGCAATTACGCTACAAAGCGGAGAAGCTGTACTACTAAAAGACAGCCGATACGTGGGACTATATGATTTTGAACTAACCGCATTGCCTCATTGCCCAAGAAGAAGATGCGGACAGCATTGAAACGCGTTGGCGAACAGGAGGAAATGACGGATGTGAAACCACCCCTGATCTGTAAATAAAAGGTAATTAACCTACCTGCTGTCGAGTGCTTTCCTGCTGCAGAGCCATTGGAATACAAAATTTACACATGACAGCTTCGTCGTGAGGAGAGCACCACCTGGAGATGAAGGAGGGAGCCGCTGGAGTGAGGGGCCGTTGTGGCAAGGATTGACCGTGTCAGAAAACGGCACAGCAGGATACTACACTAACGGGGGTGCAATTACAATCCGGGGCACACTGGAGTGCTCTATATCGCAGAGGATTTGTAATTACCACTGCGAGCTTGTTTTAATCAGAGTCATTGCGGAACCCACTGTGGGGAAGACTATAATCATACTACAAGTCCCAGAGCTCATTGCGAGCAATTACGCTACAAAGCGGAGAAGCTGTACTACTAAAAGACAGCCGATACGTGGGACTATATGATTTTGAACTAACCGCATTGCCTCATTGCCCAAGAAGAAGATGCGGACAGCATTGAAACGCGTTGGCGAACAGGAGGAAATGACGGATGTGAAACCACCCCTGATCTGTAAATAAATGGTAATTAACCTACCTGCTGTCGAGTGCTTTCCTGCTGCAGAGCCATTGGAATACAAAATATATATATATATATATATTGCTCAGAAGGTTCCCTCGGGCGGGCAGCACTCCAGCAACACCATAAAGCTTCAAGCCTTTAATCAGTAAAAACTTCAACAGCATGCCGATATCATTTAACAGCTCGCCCGTCAGTGATGCCTGACGCATTTCAGAGTCAACTACTCCTTCCTCAGAGGCTTTAGCGGGTGAGTATGTGCGCGTTCTGGCCACGCCCTCTATATAGGTCCATCATTGCACGCCCCTTGATGGGCTGTTCAAATGATACTGCGCAGAGAATTCTGGGCCTTGTAGTCTCAGAACGGTAAGATTAAAATCCTGAATGGTTTGCACTATCAAAACTGTTGACAATTTCAAGCCCGCAGATGGGCCTCGGCATATGGGTCCATTATTAATCCTCGACGTCGCTCCCACAAAGGGATAAGGTGAATACCAAGTCCTGTGGCCCCCTGGTTTCTCAGGGTGGTGCTTTCCCAGCGGCTGGACCTGTCGCTTATAGATACTGCTCAGAAGGTGCCCTCGGGCGGGAAGCACTCCAGCAACACCATAAAGCTTCACGCCTTTAATCGTAAAAACTTCACCAGCATGCCGATATCATTTAACAGCTCGCCCGTCAGTGATGCCTGACGCATTTCAGAGTCAACTACTCCTTTCTCAGAGGCTTTGGCGGGTGAGTATGTGCGCGTTCTGGCCACGCCCTCTATATAGGTCCATCATTGCACGCCCCTTGATGGGCTGTTCAAATGAAA
Source organism: Calotriton arnoldi (assembly GCA_963921515.1). Classification (NCBI taxonomy): domain Eukaryota; kingdom Metazoa; phylum Chordata; class Amphibia; order Caudata; family Salamandridae; genus Calotriton; species Calotriton arnoldi. The sequence goes on along the minus strand of CAWUFW010009683.1, from coordinate 663,864 downwards.
CTGCGCAGAGAATTCTGAGCCTTGTAGTTTCAGAACGGTAAGATTAAAATCCTGAATGGTTTGCACTATCAAAACTGTTGACAATTTCAAGCCCGCAGATGGGCCTCGGCATGTGGGTCCATTATTAATCCTCGACGTCGCTCCCACAAAGGGATAAGGTGAATACCAAGTCCTGTGGCCGCCTGGTTTCTCGGGGTGGGGCTTTCCCAGTGGCTGGACCTGCCGCTTATAGATACTGCTCAGAAGGTGCCCTCGGGCAAGAAGCACTCCAGCAACACCATAAAGCTTCAAGCCTTTAATCGTAAAAACTTCACCAGCATGCCGATATCATTTAACAGCTCACCCGTCAGTGATGCCTGATGCGTTTCAGAGTCAACTACTCCTTCCTCAGAGGCTTTGGCGGGTGAGTATGTGCGCGTTCTGGCCACGCCCTCTATATAGGTCCATCATTGCACGCCCCTTGATGGGCTGTTCAAATGAAACTGCGCAGAGAATTCTGGGCCTTGTAGTCTCAGAACGGTAAGATTAAAATCCTGAATGGTTTGCACTATCAAAACTGTTGACAATTTCAAGCCCGCAGATGGGCCTCGGCATATGGGTCCATTATTAATCCTCGACGTCGCTCCCACAAAGGGATAAGGTGAATACCAAGTCCCGTGGCCCCCTGGTTTCTCGGGGTGGTGCTTTCCCAGCGGCTGGACCTGCCGCTTATAGATACTGCTCAGAAGGTGCCCTCGGGCGGGAAGCACTCCAGCAACACCATAAAGCTTCAAGCATTTAATCGGTAAAAACTTCACCAGCATGCCGATATCATTTAACAGCTCGCCCGTCAGTGATGCCTGACGCGTTTCAGAGTCAACTACTCCTTCCTCAGAGGCTTTGGCGGGTGAGTATGTGCGCGTTCTGGCCACGCCCTCTATATAGGTCCATCATTGCACGCCCCTTGATGGGCTGTTCAAATGAAACTGCGCAGAGAATTCTGGGCCTTGTAGTCTCAGAACGGTAAGATTAAAATCCTGAATGGTTTGCACTATCAAAACTGTTGACAATTTCAAGCCCGCAGATGGGCCTCCGCATATGGGTCCATTATTAATCCTCGACGTCGCTCCCACAAAGGGTTAAGGTGAATACCAAGTCCTGTGGCCCCCTGGTTTCTCGGGGTGGTGCTTTCCCAGCGGCTGGACCTGCCCCTTATAGATACTGCTCAGAAGGTGCCCTCAGGCAGGAAGCACTCAAGCAACACCATAAAGCTTCAAGCCTTTAATCGGTAAAAACGTCACCAGCATGCCGATGTCATTTAACAGCTCGCCCGTCAGTGATGCCTGACGCATTTCAGAGTCAACTACTCCTTCCTCAGAGGCTTTGGCGGGTGAGTATGTGCGCGTTCTGGCCACGCCCTCTATATAGGTCCATCATTGCACGCTCCTTGATGGGCTGTTCAAATGAAACTGCACAGTGAATTCTGGGCCTTGTAGTCTCAGAACGGTAAGATTAAAATCCTGAATGGTTTGCACTATCAAAACTGTTGACAATTTCAAGCCCGCAGATGGGCCTCCGCATATGGGTCCATTATTAATCCTCGACGTCGCTCCCACAAAGGGATAAGGTGAATACCAAGTCCCGTGGCCCCCTGGTTTCTCGGGGTGGTGCTTTCCTAGCGGCTGGACCTGCCGCTTATAGATACTGCTCAGAAGGTGCCCTCGGGCGGAAAGCACTCCAGCAACACCATAAAGCTTCAAGCCTTTAATCGGTAAAAACTTCCCCAGCATGCCGATATCATTTAACAGCATTTTAATTCTCTTTTTATTGAACAAAAGTGATGGTACAATGGCAGGTCATAAAACTACACAATATTAACATATAATAGTGAGGCCTCACAGGTAGATACACATATACAATCATGCTACAATACCACTTTAAACAGTAGGCAGGTCAATTTCCAAGGCATGTTTCCGCAATTCAATTGAAGGAGATATACAGATGCCACCCCGTGATGTGTTCCATTTCGCCCACTTGCGATCCCATTTTGCAGGACAACCTCTATGTTTGAATACATCTTTGTCTGCAATCATGGCATTGTCCATATGTTTGGCCCATTTTGAAAACCTAGGTAAGTCTCTGACCCCCCAACCCTGAGCAATATTCCTTTTTGCAAGAACGAACCCCAGGGACGCCCATGTGCATTCTGTTTGAGTCATGTCTGTGGCCTCCCACACATTTTGCAGACAAAGACGTGGAGAGTGAACAATGGTTTTCCCACATACCCGCTCTAGTGTAGAGATGATTTTCATCTAGTAGGACTGGAGCTGCGGACACTCCCAGATCGTATGGAAGAATCTACCCTCGTCAGTGCACCCACTAAGACATCCAGAATCCAGGCGCCTGCCCATCTTGACCAATATGTGTGCTGATAGGTATGTTATGTGTAGGATTTTGAGTTGGATCAGGTGTAGGCGCATTGGGATGGCAACTTCCCTGGCGGAGGAGAGGGCCTCCTGCCAGTCATCGTCGTCAAGGTACCCTAGGTTAGTCTCCCAAAGTTGTCGGAGGCGCACCAGTGTGTCGGGTTTATTGTTCATCAGTTTGGGGTAGGTGAGTGAGATTGCTTTGTCTGGCAGTGGGTCAGTCAGAAGTTGATCCTCCAGCGGGGAGGCCTCGGGCAAAGCCCCATCGCTGGCTATGACAGATGTGAGTGCATGTCGGATTTGGAAATACCGGAAGGTCTCAGACTCCGCCAGCTGGTATTCTTTTTGGAGAGCTGCAAAGGAAACCATAACGCCATGTTTCCAAAGGTCCCCCACTGAGGAAATACCGATTAGGTCCCATTTGTCAAATCCCGGGCAATTGCTCAACCTGCCAAGTTGTTCGGATTCCCATAGGGGAGTGAGCAGTGTTAGTTTCTTGTGCCACCCTAGTTTTTTCGTAGCATGGTGCCAAAGTGTCACAGTATGAGCCGTGGGGCCGGTAAGATGTTGTCGTTTTGGGTTGAAGTACAGTGCATGTTGGTAGCCTCCCTTATCCATGTCCCACCTGTCCGTGCGGTTTGCTGGCTCGGATGGCGGGGCGAAAACCCATTGGTTGACTACCGCTAACTGGGAAGCCCAATAATATTGTCTCAGGTCAGGTAGCGCGATCCCACCATCATACCACCCTCTGGTCAGTTTATGCGTTGCAATGCGTGGGCTTTTCCCGTTCCACAGAAGTGTTCTGACCTCGCTTTCCACGCTGGTAAAGTAGGCATCCGGGACCCTATGGGGGGTATTCTGTAGCACATATAAAAACCGGGGAAGAGCCAGCATTTTAAACTATGCCGCTCTTCCAAGCAAAGTGAGGGGCAGCGACCGCCAATGTGATACATCTTTACAAAGCCTGGCCAAGGGGGCACGGAGGTTGGTATCATAAAAGCGAACTGGGTGCGGAGTGATATATATGCCGAGATATCGGAAACCATCAGATGCAACAGTGATATCAGTACCCCGCAGCATCCGCGGTGTAGGGCCCTGTAACATAAATAAAACGGATTTTGTCCAATTAATGGTATATCCCGAATGGGCACTAAAAATTGCAAAAATGTGCAAGATTCAATGGATTGAGGCTGAGGGGGCTGCGACGTAGAGCATGACGTTGTTGGCATAGAGGGATATTCTGTCCTTGTGATGGTCAGTCCATTTCAGACCCCTAATCATGGGGTCGCCCCTGACCCAGGTCGCCAATGGTTCCAGTAGCAAAGTGAATATGAGTAGTGACAGGGGGCAGCCCTGCCTAGTTCCCCTCTCTAACTGGAAGCTTACGGAGGTATGTTGGTTAACTACCACCTGAGTGGTGGGACCTGTGTACAACAGCCTGACCCACTGAATAAAGTGGGGGCCGAACCCCAGGTGCTCGAGGAGTGCGAATAGATAGGGCCACTCAATAGTGTCGAACGCCATCTTAGCATCCAGTGACAGCAATGCAGCGTCTTCCAAAATAGTATGGACTCTCCCCATCACCCCATGGAGTCTACGGAGATTAAGGGCTGTGTTACGGCCAGGCATAAAGCCCGACTGAACAGGGTGCACAATTTTGCAAATAACTGGGATCAAAAGATTGGCCAATACCTTGGCCAAAATTTTTACTTCGACGGTTAACAACGAGATGGGACGGTAAGACTCACATCTCGTGACTGGTTTGCCCGGCTTATGTATGACAACAATGGAGGCCAGCATCAAATCGGGGGGTAGCAATCCAGTCTGATAACTCTCCAAGTACATATCCCGGAGAGTAGGTGTTATCTTGGAGGATACTAACTTAAACAATTCTATTGGGAGCCCATTGGGGCCCATGGCTTTACCCGACTTAATGCCATTGATGGGGGTAGTAAGTTCCTCTTCTGTAAGGTCGCCCTCCAGAGAGTCACTGTCTTCTGGGGCAAGTACAGTCACTGGGATAGTGGCCAGGAGGTCTCTTGAGTCTTGTAGGGTGGTGTGGGTTGTGGAGGAGTATATGGATGTGAAATGGGAGGCAAATGCCTCAGCAATGCGCTGTGGGTCCGTCACCAAGTCGCCCTCATCCGTCTCGATAAGGGACACCCATCGCTGGGAGGCCTCCCGCCGCTCCAACCATGCGAGCATTTTACCCGTGGCGTCACACAGCTCATAAATTCTATGGAGAGTCACAGTATGTTTTGCCTTGACAGTCTCTGTCGCTAATTGACGGTAGTCTAGACGCTTGCAACTCAGAGAATGGGCAAGCCACTCATTATCGCTGGACGCCACCTCATCCTCCAATTCCCAAATCTCCGGCTCAAGGGACTCCAATCTGGCTATTCATTCCTTCTTGTGTCCCGTCATTAGGGAGAGTGCCTGACCCTTGATTACCGCCCCAAAAGCCCCCCACAGCGTGCAATAGGATTGGACTGTGTGTGTGTTTTCAGCAAAATAGTGGTCTACTCCTTCAAGCAGAGCACTCTTGACCTGTGGAATCGTCAAGCACCAGGGGTTGATGGAAAGGGCGAGGCAGCGGCGTGCCTGGGGCAGAGTCAGCTGAATAAAGACTGGGGAGTGATCTGAGATACCACGTGCCAGGGACCTAGCATCAGTAAAATAGGAGAGGTCATCAGAGTGTGTGAGAAGATGGTCAATTCTGGATTGACTGCCATGTGCCCCAGAGTGAAAGGTAAAAGACCGCGCCATGGGGTGAAAATGACGCCAGAGGTCCACCAACCCAAATGCCAGAAGAAAATACATTAAGGGGGAGGTGTCATTTGGGTCCCGCCGAGGGGGACGGCGGTCGACCTGGCCATCTACTACAAGGTTAAAGTCGCCGCCCAACACCAGGAGGTCAACCGGGAGACTCAGCAGGAGGGTACCCAGGTCCGACAACGTGGTGGTCTTAAGCGCCGGGGGGATATAAATGGAGAGTATGTTGAGGGGAAGCCCCTCCCACATCACAGCAATCGCCGTGTACCTGCCCTGGCCATCAATCCACGTATTATGTATTATGAGTGGGCATTGTTTTCGGATGAGAATGCTGGTCCCTCTAGAGCCAGTCGCAAACCCCGCGTGTGCTACCAATCTATAACCCCAACGATCTAGTGCTTTACAGGTGTTACCAATGAGGTGCGTCTCCTGTAAAAGTGCGATATCGAGAGCTTGTCTCTTGAGATATTGGAGTACCACCCTTTGCTTAAGTTTGTGTCCCAGACTGTTGACATTCCATGTGAGTATGCGGAGTGTTCTGAGCACATTACGGTCTATCATGATGCATGTGGATATGTTGGGGCACTGTCTACCCCCGTCTCAGGAGTAAGTGGCAGAGTTCGATACAACGAAACTGTGAGCCCTGAGTATATCTGTGTGGATAATTTGTTTCTCGCCATCGCCATCACACAAAAACAACAATGAACACAAATTAAACAAAACCCCCCTTTCCCGAAACATCCCACTCCCACCCCCCGCCCTGCCTCCCTGCACGACGGGCTCTGAACCACCCGCCTCCCCCAACTTGCAAAGTGCCTATCGCCCACCCTTAGAATAGTAAAGAACGTGAGCCAACCCCACTCCCCGGGGCATCTTTTCGGTTCAGTGTAGTTACCCCGACATCAGCCCCATGTACCTTGGATTTAAGCCAGAGAGTCAGCAAGATTAGGAAAATAATGACACCCCTCAACAGGAAACAAGCGTATCCTATAAATTGCAGGGAGCAACATCCAGGCAAACAGTAGTACCATCAGTAGTCAAGCGCACTACAAGGCAGCGTAGGACTGTAGGGACATGGTGCATACACCCTTGGCATTAGGGGACCTTCATTACGCAACCTCACACAGCTTCCCTATTCTGTCAAACCCTGTGCCGTCGATTTACCGCTTGGCGAGGGTCCAGGCTGACGGCGCGATCCGTCACCACTGCCGGTGCCGCCGTTGGAATTGCGGTTGCGTTTGTCAACCGTTCGCCAGCCGTCGAGCCATTCCCATGCGTCCTCCGGCCTGGCAAAGAACCACGTTTTCCCCTCTGATTCAACACGCAGCCTTGCAGGGAACAACATTGCGTATTTAATTTCTTGTTTGCGTAATGCGCTCTTTACCTCCAAGAAACTATGACGTTGCTTCTGTACACGCAGCGTGAAGTCCGGAAAGAAAGAGATTTTACTATTGTCGATGACCAGCGGTGGGGCTGCTCTCACAGTATGGAGTATGACATCTCTATCCCGGAAATTAAACACTCTTGCCAACAGAGGCCGAGGCGGCGTGCCCGGCCTGGGCCTTCTGCCCGGCACGCGGTGCGCCCGTTCGATGGAAAAGTATTTGGATAGCCCCTTGGGCTGAAGATGCTTGAGTATTAATTCCTCAACAAAGATGTCCACCGCCTGTCCCTCAGCGCGTTCCGGCACTCCCACAATGCGGACGTTATTGCAGCACATTCAGCCTTCGTAGTCATCTAGTTGTCGTTCGAGCATCCTGGGTAGTTTGGAGGTCAGCAACCTGGCGTTTGAGAAGATCAGTGTCAGTCTTTAAGTCTTTGGTCGTCGTCTCAACTTTGATGATGCGTTCGGTCATTTTCCGCATATCTGCTCTAATCAGGGAGACCTCGGAGGCGACAGTATCAATGCGACTTTCCAGGGAGGTGCGTACTGTCGTTATGGCTGTTAAGATGTCCTGTAATGTGGGATCTGGCTGATCCCCGCTGGGCTTAGGGTTAGTTTGCGGCTCATCCTGGCCTTTCTGCCATGCATATTTTTCCAACTTGGTTTGGAGCGCGGCCCGCCCGCTGCGACCGCTCGCCATGATGGACCAGGTAGGTAGGACGGATCGATGGCGGGACCAGGCCGTACTAGCCACTCACCACCACCTGCGTGAGGGACAAAGCCCTCCCCGGCCTGTCGGGTTTCGCCAGATAGGCCCACCCCTATGGATAGAGTCCCAGAGGAAGTACACACCAAGCGAGGGGGAGCCACTGGTGTAAGGCAGGCAGCTACTCCAGTCACGCGGTGCACAGCACGTTCACCGAGCCTCAATTACATCAGGGATTGCGACTTGACTCCGATGGGACGCAGAGTGCTGCACCCCTCGCAGACGATGCTTGTCTCCGCCACCTACTCAAACCTTGCACTGAAGGGTGGCCAGGTCCAAGCGTAGTTCACACCCCCACTGCCTGTAGGGCGATATGTCTGATGTCTTTCCGGCTCCCCCCCTCACAGTGGCATGAAATAAATGTCGACACCGGTAGGTGCACTCCACCAGTTGCACAGTCACTGCGCGCGGTGGCGCAGCGGCCTCTTCGCCATTCCTCGACCCTCATAGTGGCCCGTGAGCTGCTCCCTATGGCGCAGCGGGTGCTACCGCACCAGTGGTAGATGAAAGCCTATGTATGGGCCCGGGGTATTAGAATGCGGCCGATGGCATAGAGGCATGCAGAGGCCCACAAAGTCTCAGAGGCGGAGGGGGGGAGCCCAGGCAAGCAAGCAGAATCCAATGGGGCGCTCCGTGCCTGTCCAATCAGCCCCAGCAGCCCCAGGTCCGAGGCCACCGCCACAGATGTGCACGCAGGCGGCAGCCAGCCCTCGGGACGTGCGTGCACACCAGTGGTTCTTCACGGGGGTGGCAGGGAGGCGGAAAACTCACCGGCTCCGTTGCAGCTGGTTTCTGGCCTCAGCGCGGCCCCCCCGTCACGGCGGCAGGCCCAGGATGCATGCCGCAGCCGCGGCGTCGAAAGCCCTGGCGCGGCCGGGAATCTACTCGATACCAAAGGGGACGATGAACGGAGCGTTAGAGCAAATCAAACACTCACCCCCAGTCAACTGATCTGGGTTTAATCCATCATCATTCTTTAGCTCACTCCAACACCCCAGTTCAGACATGGCCATATGCAAATCAGTCTGACCCTGTGCCTCATGGGAACAGTCCAGCCCGAACTGCCAAGCCATGTCTTCCCTGGACCGGAAACAAGCATCCTGGGACTGGTTTCGGGTTCAAAACCCTCATCAGCCAAGCTATCTTGAATCCAGTGGCAAAGTGAGCAAGGGACCCACGTCTGGGCATACCCTGCCAACTTAGGGTGAACAAATCGATACCAAAGGGGACGATGGACGGAGCGTTAGAGCAAATCAAACACTCACCCCAGTCAACTGATCTGGGTTTAATCCATCATCATTCTTTAGCTCACTCCACCACCCCAGTTCAGACATGGCCATATGCAAATCAGTCTGACCCTGTGCCTCATGGGAACAGTCTAGCCCGAACTGCCAAGCCATGTCTTCCCTGGACCGGAAACAAGCATCCTGGGACCGGTTTCGGGTTCAAAACCCTCATCAGCCAGGCTATCTTGAATCCAGTGGCAAAGTGAGCCAAGGGACCCACGTCTGGGCATACCCTGCCAACTTAGGGCGAACAAAGCAATACCAAAGGGGATGATGGACGGAGCGTTAGAGCAAATCAAACACTCACCCCCAGTCAACTGATCTGGGTTTAATCCATCATCATTCTTTAGCTCACTCCACCACCCCAGTTCAGACATGGCCATATGCAAATCAGTCTGACCCTGTGCCTCATGGGAACAGTTCAGCCCGAACTGCCAAGCCATGTCTTCCCTGGACCGGAAACAAGCATCCTGGGACCGGTTTCGGGTTCAAAACCCTCATCAGCCAGGCTATCTTGAATCCAGTGGCAAAGTGAGCAAGGGACCCACGTCTGGGCATACCCTGCCAACTTAGGGCGAACAAAGCGATACCAAAGGGGACGATGGACGGAGCGTTAGTGCAAATCAAACACTCACCCCCAGTCAACTGATCTGGGTTTAATCCATCATCATTCTTTAGCTCACTCCACCACCACACACTGCTTCCGCCGGCCCCGCAGCACAGGTCAGGTCGGCTAACTCTGCACAGGTCTCTTCGATCGGGGCAGCCGTCGGCACAGCGGGTAGGCACAATTCGGGGGCCAGGTGAGCGCTATTGCAGCCGTTTTTGTTCGGGGCAATGAAGGGAAGTCAGGATGTTAGGGAGTAGCGCGACGGAGCAAAGCTACCGTGCGGCCATTTCCCTCTGTAGTTGGCCACGCCCCCCCGAAATTGTCAACAGTTTTGATAGTGCAAACCATTCAGGATTTTAATCTTACCGTTCTGAGACTACAAGGCCCAGAATTCTCTGCGCAGTTTCATTTGAACAGCCCATCAAGGGGTGTGCAATGATGGACCTATTTAGAGGGCGTGGCCAGAACGCGCACATACTAACCCACCAAAGCCTCTGAGGAAGGAGTAGTTGACTCTGAAACGCGTCAGGCATCACTGACGGGCGAGCTGTTAAATGATAACGGCATGCTGGTGAAGTTTTTACTGATTAAAGGCTTGAAGCTTTATGGTGTTGCTGGAGTGCTTCCCGCCCGAGGGAACCTTCTGAGCAGTATCTATAAACGGCAGGTCCAGCCGCTGGGAAAGCACCACCCCGAGAAACCAGGGGGCCACAGGACTTGGTATTCACCTTATCCCTTTGTGGGAGCGACGTCGAGGATTAATAATGGACCCATATGCCGAGGCCCATCTGCGGGCTTGAAATTGTCAACAGTTTTGATAGTGCAAACCATTCAGGATTTTATTTTTACAGTTCTGAGACTACAAGGCCCAGAATTCTCTGCGCACTTTCATTTGAACAGGCCATCAAGGGGCTTTCAATGATGGACCTATATAGAGGGCGTGGCCAGAACGTGCACATACTCACCCGCCACAGCCTCTGAGGAAGGAGTAGTTGACTCTGAAACGCGTCAGGCATCACTGACGGGCGAGCTGTTAAATGATATCGGCATGCTGGTGAAGTTTTTACCGATTAAAGGCTTGAAGCTTTATGGTGTTGCTGGAGTGCTTCCCGCCTGAGGGCACCTTCTGAGCAGTATCTATAAGCGGCAGGTCCAGCCGCTGGGAAAGCACCACCCTGAGAAACCAGGGGGCCACGGGACTTGGTATTCACCTTATCCCTTTGTGGGAGCGACGTCGAGGATTAATAATGGACCCATATGCCGAGGCCCATCTGCTGGCTTGAAATTTTCAACAGTTTTGATAGTGCAAACCATTCAGGATTTTAAACTTACCGTTCTGAAACTACAAGGCCCAGAATTCTCTGCGCAGTTTCATTTGAACAGCCCATCAAGGGGCGTGCAATCATGGACTTATATAGAGGGCGTGGCCAGAACGCGCACATACTCACCCGCCAAAGCCTCTGAGGATGGAGTAGTTGACTCTGAAACGCGTCAGACATCACTGACGGGCGAGCTGTTAAATGATATCGGCATGCTGGTGAAGTTTTTACCGACTAAAGGCTTGAAGCTTTATGGTGTTGCTGGAGTGCTTCCCACCCGAGGGCACCTTCTGAGCGACCCCTGACCTTGACTGGTAGGTCGCTCCCCCACCACACAGCTCCGTCTGTGTGCCCTGCTGCTGCCCCTGATTGTGCTCGTTTTTTTCCTTTCTGTGCCCCCTTGCTGCCTCTGATTGTGATCGTTTTTCCTTTCTGTGCCCCCTTGCTGCCCCTGATTGTGATCGTTTTTTCCTTTCTGTGCCTGTTTCCCGCCGCTGCGCCTGCGGCCCCGCCCCCTCACTGCCCATTCGCTGCCCCATTCCCTGCTCCTCCCTCCCACCTCCCCATTTATGGCGGCCGCTGTGCGGCCGCGCAGCGGACGTGCGCAGCGGATGCGCCGCTGGCGCGCCGAAGGCGCGCCTAAGGCAAGCCCGTCTGCGCCCGTCCGCACCGTGGCCGCGCCCAGCGCCAGACCCCCTGGTCCGGGCATCCCCCGCGCCCGCCACATCAACAGACGCGATACGACGCCAGCACCCTCCACGCACTCAACCCCGGAAAAGATCACGCCTGCTACCAGGCCACCCCGAAGCGCACCCAAGGGCCCTTCACCTGGCAGAACTGCAGCTTCACCAGCACCCGCCCCGCCAAACCACCGCCCAGGAAAGAACCCAACTACCTCAGATGCATCCTCCTCAACACCCGATCCGCCCGCAAACACGCCATCGAACTCTGGGACCTTCTCGACTCAACCTCCCCAGATGTCGCATTCCTGACGGAGACCTGGCTGAATCCCGCTTCAGCCCCCGACATCGCCATTGCCATCCCGGACGGATACAAGATCACCCGCAGGGACCGCACCAACGGAGTCGGAGGAGGCATCGCCATCGTCCACAGGAACACCCTCAGAGTCTCAACCAACACCGACGACACCCTCAGCACCGCCGAACACATGCACTTCCAGATCCACACCGATCCCAACACCACCCTCAGAGGAACCCTCATCTACAGACCCCCGGACCCCGACCACAGTTCAGCGATTCCATCGCTGACTTCGTCAGCACACACGCCATCGCCTCCACGGACTACATCCTCCTCGGGGACCTGAACTTCCACCTCGAGAACAACAAGGACACCAACTCCACCACCCTGATCGACAACCTCGCCACCCTCGGACTCAGACAGCTCGTGACTACACCCACCCACGCCGCCGGCCACACGCTAGACTCCATCTTTTCCGCAAGCCCACACGTCTCCTTCAACCACACCTCCGAACCCCACTGGACTGACCACCACTGCATCCACTTCACCTACAGGAAGCCCACCACGCACCACCGCACCGAACAAATGCCTCACCGCTGCTGGAGCAGAGTCATGGAAGACCAGCTAACCACAACCCTCGCCCTGAGCCCACCCGCCGAACCCTCCGACCCCGACACCGCCGCCCGCAACCTCAGACAGTGGATCGACGACTGCGCCAACACCCTCGCCCGCTCAAGAATCCGCCCAACAGCCACACCAGCAAGAAAGCCACCTGGTTCACCGAAGACCTCCAGGCCTCCAAACGAACATGCCGAAAACTGGAGAAGATCTGGCTCCACGAACGGACAGCGGACAGCTACGCCGCCCACAAGAGCGCCACCCGCAATCACCATCACCTCATCAGATCCGCCAAAGGGCCTCACTCAAAGACCGCCTAGACAACAATGCACACAACAGCAAAGAGCTCTTCAACATCGTGAAGGAACTCTCCAACCCCAGCTCCAACACCAACGACATCCAGCCGTCGCGAGACCTGTGTGACTCACTGGCCACCTTCTTCCACCGCAAAATCGCCGACATCCACGACAGCTTCAACACCACGACCGCCCCGGCAACCACCGAGACCACTGCCCCCACAACCACCAACCGCCTGCTCTCCTGGACCAACATCAACGACGAGGACACCAGCGAGATCATGAACACCATCCACTCCGGTTCACCGCTAGACCCGTGCCCTCACCACATCTTCAACAAAGCCAGTACAGCCATCGCGCCCCATCTCCGGAAAATAATCAACATCTCCTTCGAGACAGCAACCTTCCCGGAAAGCTGGAAGCACGCCGAGATCACCGCCTTACTCAAGAAACCCAAGGCAGACCCCAAGGACCTCAAGAACTTCCGACCCATCTCTCTGCTCCCGTTCCCCGCGAAGGTCACCGAGAAAATCGTCAACAAACAACTGACCCGCTACCTCGAGGAGAACAACATCCTGGACCCTTCCCAGTCCGGCTTCCGCAGCAACCACAGCACCGAAACCGCCCTCATCGCCGCCACCGATGACATCAGGACCCTGCTAGACAACGGAGAAACAGCAGCCCTCATCCTCCTGGACCTATCAGCCGCCTTCGACACGGTCTGCCACCACACACTACGAACACGCCTTCACGACGCCGGGATCCAAGAGAAGGCCCTGGACTGGACCACATCCTTCCTCTCCGGCCAGAACACAAAGCGTCCGCCTCGCCCCTTCCGATCCAAGGCCACCAAGATCATCTGCGGCGTACCCCAAGGCTCCTCCCTCAGCCCAACGCTGTTCAACATCTACATGGCACCCCTCGCCCACGTCGCCCGACAGCACAACCTCAACATCATCTCCTACGCTGACGACACCCAGCTGATCCTCTTCCCTCACCAAAGACCCTCACACCGCCAAAGCCCACCTCCACAAAGGAATGAAGGCCGTCGCCGAATGGATGAGGACCAGCCGCCTGAAGCTGAACTCGGACAAGACGGAGGTCCTCATCCTTGGTTCCAACCCTTCAGCCTGGGACGACTCCTGGTGGCCAACATCACTGTGAACAGCCCCGCCACCCACCGACCACGTACGCAACCTAGGGGTCATCCTCGACCCCACCCTCTCCATGACTAAGCAGGTCAACGCCGTTTCCTCATCCTGCTTCAACATCCTCCGAATGCTCCGCAGGATCTTCAAGTGGATCCCCACCGAAACAAGAAAAACAGTCACCCAGGCCCTCGTCACCAGCAGGCTGGACTACGGAAACGCCCTCTACGCAGGAACGACGGCTAAGCTCCTGAGACGGCTGCAACGCATCCAGAATGCCTCTGCACGTCTTATCCTCGACATCCCCCGACGCAGCCACATCACACCCCACCTGAGAGACCTGCACTGGCTCCCTGTCAACAAGAGGATAACCTTCAAGCTCCTCACCCACGCACACAAAGCACTCCACAACTCCGGACCAGCCTACCTCAACAGACGACTCAGCTTCTACACCCCCACCCACCAGCTCCGCTCGACCAGCCTCGCCCTCGCCACAGTCCCCCGCATCCGGAAAACGACCGCCGGCGGCAGATCCTTCTCCCACCTCGCCGCCAAGACCTGGAACACCCTCCCCACCAACCTCTGACAGACCCAAGACCTACTGGCCTTCAGAAGACTCCTCAAGACCTGGCTCTTCAATCAGTAGCAGCACCACCCCCCTCTTCCCCCAGCGCCTTGAGACCCTCGCGGGTATGTAGTGCGCTTTATAAGTGACATGATTGATTGATTGATTATATATATATATATATATATATATATATACATATATTTATTTATATATTTATATATATATATATATTTCCAAAGAAAACCCTGCTCCACGAGGAAGAGAGCACGCACACGAAGAATGCTGAGTTCAAAGGCATTTTATTGCATGGACTCTCCTCTGACCCGGCAACACAGAGAGACGCGTTTCGGCTGTCACAGCAGCCTTCCTCAATATATATATATATATATATATTCAAGGTTTCTGACAGTAATGCTAATGCACCTTTTCGAATTAGACATTAATGTCCCCCAGAATAGAATTTTGTATTTTGTTCACAAGATGAAAACCTCAAAGGATGTTGGTTCCATGGCCCTATCCAGTAATATTTTTAGGGCTGTATGTACAGGAGGGAATACATTTTGGAAGCTCAGTTTTAAGCAGTTCTGCAAAATGGGGCATTCCTAGAGTGTTGGAGAGGAGTAAGCTTCGCCCTAATTTACAAATAGCACCCCAAAGAGGACACTGGCAGGCTTCAGTTACTATCCATGTTGTTCAGGTAGAAAAACATTTTTAAATGTATACTATTGAGAAACTTGATCCAATGGTGGGACTCACATAATATCATACTACTCTGACAGACCGGGTTTAAAAATGGGTGCTTACACTGAAAGCAACTCAAGCTATTTCTTGTGGTTTTGTCCCTTTGCAGTGTGCATCAATTGATTTTTCCAAACCCTTTAAGGGGAGGGGGTATTTATATAGTCTAAACACTTTTTTTAAATGTTTTATTTTTTATTTTGTTTATTGGTATTTCCAAATAAATGCAATATACATTTTTACGCAACAAACCAACATGCCAGGTATACATATTTCTAGAAATACAGCAGCTCAAAATACACACAGTAATCGTTAGTCATCATGTGCCTACGACAGCGATGTGCCCCAATATCACCAGGAACAGTATTCACGAAACGGTAAACATTTAGAGATAGTAGTACCTGAATATAATAGCAGAGTCCAGCCTCCACCTGACAGTACCCACCACATAAACATATCAAATATCCATATCGTATTAATTATACATCCTCAGTTTGGACAGCATTTATCTTAACATCCTCATCTCCACTCGTCTTCTCCTGAACCCAGGAAATAAATGGCTCCCATATTTCTCAGGGTCTCAGGGTTGGTGGCATCAATTCCCAGAAAGTGGTTAGCTGGGAATGACCGTACGCAACCTCTCTAATCCATTCCATGGTCGTAGGCTTCCTCCTCCTCCCCCAGTGAATGCAATTTGACGTTTGGCGAATAATAGCAGTAATGCATGTAGTTTACGCTTCTTAACATGTGTTTCCTTAACATATCCTAACAATCCCAATAATGGGGATAGGGACAAGGACATACCCAGGATCTGATTTATTGACGTAAAAATCTGGGACCAGTACTCAGTGAGTGCAGAACAATCCCATACCATATGTAGGAACGAAGCGGGGGTTACCCCACAACGCCAGCAGCACTCATCATCCCTCAGCCCCATATGGTGTAAACTTATGGGTGTTCTGTAATATCTATGGAGGAATTTGAAATGAATCAAACGAAGCCTATAGTTAGGGGACAGCTCAGTGAGCTGATTGCAACAGTATGTCCACTGATCTTCGGTCAGTGGGGGAGAGAGCTCTGCGTTCCACCTCAGCAATGCACTAGGTCTCGTCACAGGGGCAGTGGTTTGCATATGTGTGTAAAGTCGGGTTATAAGTTTGCGTGGCGATGGTGAGTGAAGTAGGTTCTCTAGGGCTAATAAGGGGGGTGGTGGGGCTGGGAAATCGCTGTGCAATGCGCGGCAGGCAGCTCGTAGTTTGTGATAGAGAAACATCTCCCCGAATGGCACCCTCTGACCCTCTTCCGCAACCGGGGGGTCCCTAAATGTGTCCCCCGGGTAGAGGTCCGCAAACGTGTGAAGTTTCATTTTCTGCGCGACCTTTTTACTTATCTCATCCTTGATGTTGGGTAACATTGGGTTTTGTGCTAAGGGAATTGAAGGGTCATATAATATCTGGGCTCCCGCACGCTTCCGTAATCCATCCCAAGCCCATCGCAGGGTTTCGGAAGTGTCAATTCCCTCCGTGGGGCATCGATATGTCTGGTATAATGCTACTTGGAGAGTAACCAGTGCCACCACGTCCGTCTCCACCGCCACATGTGGCTGAAATGGTGTTGGGTGGACCCAATAATGCAGAAATTGTGCCTGCACACAAAGTGCATATAGTTTCATATCCGGGGCGCCCAGACCTCCCTGTTTTAACGGAAGAGACAGCAACTCCCACGATACTCGAGCCTGTCCGCCCGCCCACACCAGAGATATTAACAATGAGCATAGTGTTCAGAAAAAAGGTTGTGTAAGTATGATCGGCAAATTCACAAAAAGGTACAGAAATTTAGGTAATACAACCATTTTTGCCAGTGCGATCTTCCCTGCCAGTGACAAAGGAAGCCTAGTCCATAGAGCAACCTTCTCTTCCAGCCAAGTTATGGCTCGACCATAATTCAAGTTCCACACCTCCTGTAAGTCCCGGCATTTCCAGATTCCCAAATATTTTACCTTCTCAGCTTCCCACTTCAGCGGGAACTCAGAGGTCACAGCCTTAGTGTTGTCTGTCAGGGGGAACATGACTGATTTAGCCCAATTAATGGATATGCCGACCAACCCACCAAATTTAATGAATTCTCTTAGAACAACATCTAAGTTCTTCGCGGGGTCCAGAATATACAGAGTGACATCATCCGCGTAGAGTGATATAAGGAGGCTCCTAGAGCTGAACCCTATCCCCCTGGCTGTGTGATGTTGTCTGATGCGTGCCGCTAATGGTTCCATCGCAACGGCGAATAACAGGGGGGACAGGGGGCACCCCTGACGCGTGCCTCGCGAGATCGGGAATGGATCAGATAAGAGACCATTAGTTCGTATCCTAGCTGTTGGCTCAGTGTATAATAACCTGATCCATTTAATAAAAAGAGGGCTAAACCCTATCCGCTCTAATATCGTAAAAAGATAGGGCCATTCAAGCGAGTCGAAGGCTTTGGTTGCATCCAAGAACACCGCCGCCGCCTGCACATCCGGGTGTAAGTAATGTAGAACCGAAAAGACGGTCCGAAGGTTATGAGAAGTAGACCTCCCCGGTATGAATCCCGATTGGTCTGGACGAGCAATAAGGGGGATCATGGGTTGTAGCCTATTGGCTATTAATTTTGCCAAAATCTTGACATCCACATTAATTAGCGACAAGGGGTGATATGAATCTAGTTCGGTGTCAGGCTTCTCAGGTTTTAACAGAGTAATAATGATCGCCTCTCGCATATACCGACGCTTGGGCTTCTTCATAAACCGCCAAAAGTCGGGGCGCGAGCTCCTCTACATATGTTTTATAAAAGGCGGTCGTCAACCCGTCTGACCCAGGGGCCTTGTCCAGGGGCAAACTTTTAATCACTTTCACCACGTCCTCCACCGTAAACGGCAAGTCCATGTATTCCCTGTGTCCGTTATTAAACCAAATCAGTTCTAGGGAGTCGAGAAAAACCTGCATGCCCTCCGGGCACCTGGATTGTGTAGCTGTATATAATTGGGAATAGAACGAGGAGAACTCATTAAGTATAGCTACTGGGCCTCTGACAGTACTTCCATCTTTGTTAACCAGCTCTGGAATATAGGCAGTAGACCTCGGTGTACGAATCATGCTGGCGAGCGTCCGCCCTGGTCTGTCTCCCTCTCCATATCTACGCGCCTCTGCATGCTTCCCAAGAAACTTCACCTCCCTCTGTGCCTCTTCGTCATAGTCCAGCAATTTGGATTTCAACTGAGCTAGGGTAGCAGGTGTACCATCAGAATAAAATCGCATTTCAAGAGCTTTGATTTGAGCCTCAATGGAAGTCAGCGTGGTCCTAATTGCCTTAAGTACCCCTGCCTGCCGAGCAATACATTGTCCTCTAATGACCACTTTAAATGCTTGATATAGGAGAGGCGGGTAGGTGAATCGACCGCGTTCCCCGCAGGAATGGACACCATGCTTCTAGGTGTCCAATAGAACCGCCGCACACCGATTGAGGTGACATTCCCAACATTGGGAGGTTACTGAACCACACTACTGAAGACTTGTATCGTAGTGCTTACATGTGGTAGATAGCTAATAGCCTCACCACTGAGTGTAGATAGATTCACTGTTCACAGATTAGGTCCTGAAGAATTGCCACGGATTGATATAACCACTAGGCAAGAAACATGTTGACCTTAAGAGATGAGCATAGCTTTAACTGAACCTTGACGCCAGGGAAGCAGCCACTCTTTTCGTTTTGCTTTTACTGAGGTGGATAACCAGCCAGAATAAAAGTGTTATTTGGATTATCCTACCTATTTTAACTCACCCATTCACTTCACTGTATCTACACATCACGGGCCACACACCCCCACTTCATCATACGGCAAGGATCAAAAGATCTCCGATAAAGAGCCCCTTTACGGGTGCCCGTTGGGTATTGCAGCGCCGACCCAACGAGGAGCAGGTCCAGATGATGAAGCATGACACCTAGTTTGCTGGGTGTGTGAGGACCCTAGTTCCGAAAGAGCGGGATTCCCTCCTAATCCCTCTCCTACATCAGGTTCCTCCTTAGCTGTCATTACCAATGATAGCAGTTGGTTCCCTGACTTTTATTGACTAGGCACCACTCTATGAGGAACAGCATACCATTAGCTAGTAGGATCTGACAGGGCACTTATGCTGGACCTCGATAAAAAGTCCCACAGTCCCCCCTCTTGTTGATCACTTTAAATGCTTCCCACAAAGATGCTTCAGTGTCGACAGAGCCTGTATTAAGAGTAAAGTAGTCAGTTATGTCATTACAGATTTCTTCCTTAAACGCCTCATCCAATAAAGCATGTGGAGGGAGTCTCCAGGAAAACGCCCGCCGCATGGAGTCAGGGAGCGATAGCCGCAAGAGGCATGGGGAGTGATCTGATTGTGTTCTCGGCAACTGTGAAACCTCCACTACCCAGCTCGCCACATCCCGAGACGCCAGCCAATAGTCCAACCGGGACTAGGCCTTATGGTGCTCAGAGAAGCAGGTACCCTCCCTAGACAGGGGGTGTCTTAATCGCCAGACGTCAACAAGGTCCCCATCTTCGAGTATTGCATTCAGGGCCTTGCCAGCAGCGGGATGAAGTGTCCTCGCCGTTCCCTGCCTATCCATTGCATTATTTAATACTGCATTGAAATCCCCTCCCCATAGGATCGTGGTGCAGCCAGTCGCTTTAATTTTGGCCCATATATCTTGGAAGAAGCTTGGAGAGTCGATATTAGGTCTGTATATTGCTACCAAGGTTAGAGAAGCCCCTCCCAACGAGCCCAAAAGAATGATGTACCTACCGTCAGGGTCTATGTGTACTTACCTCTCCCTCCATTCAATGCCACGTTTAACCAGCACTGCCACACCACGAGAATAGTTGGAATAGACCGAAGAGTAGGCGAACCCCCATCTTTTATGTTTGAGTTTTGGGGAGGGTTTAACGTGTAGGTGAGTTTCCTGTAACATACACAAATCTATATTATGTCTCGTGAGATATGCATGTACTAGTCTGGACTTTCTGCCATCATTTAACCCTCTTATGTTCCATGACAAGCAGTTTAGACTGTTCACGTGGTGTACAATAAGGCAGTATGTGTAAAATCACTGTGTCTAGGGCAACATATTTTGATCTCAAGTCTGTCTGTGTACTTCTTCCAATAGCATACAAATACACCGGCAAAACATTTATTAACATACCCAACCCTCCACCCCCCTTCCACACCAACCCCCCAATCAGGTTGAAGAATACTCACCCAACAACAAAAAACAAAACAGCGTAACTCTGGAAAAACTCCCATGGGGATGTATGAGCGCCGGCATACTTCCCTACCGTGACAGGGTGGCCAAGAAACTGCAGGGAGACAGGTCTACAGCCCAACAGAATGATAAATGTGCAGCTACATATTATAAGTGACTACCTCTGCACCTCACCCCTCTATTTCCAGCACAAAAAAATAGCGAACAGCTACGGATAGCAGATCTCAAGCGGCAGTGAATAAAACAACATCCTCCCGAGGTAACCAGAGGCAACTGTCCAACTCAGGTCGAACCATCACCTAACAAATATTCGAAGCTACCATTTGTCAACTACAAACAGCAGTGTGTATCAATCGAAAATAGCAAGGAGCTAATGTTAAAACAGTGGAATTGTGCACTTCCCCCACAGGACAAGAGATTAGAAGAGAAATATTACTTTGAACAATATATAAGAGTAGGTCTAAGTTTCCTCAATCATTGTCACTTAGCTGGTTTTCGGTCGAATCCTCCAATCTAGGTCTGTTCTTAGCCTGTTTACCTCCCACGTGTTTTGCAAATTTTAGGGCGGACTTAGCGTCAGTAAAAAAATGGGAAGAGCCATCATGAGACACCTTAAGTTTGGCGGGATATAACAGCGAGTAGGGGATATGTGCCTGCAACAGGATCCGCTTTGCTGGCAAGAATTTGCGTCTCGCTGCTTGCACCGCTTGTGTGAAGTACGGATAAAAGGATATGTGATTTCCTTTATGCGTGATTTTCCCCATTTCACGCGCCTGACGCAGTATCACATCACGATCCTGGTAGTTTAAGAGCCTCGCCAGGATGGGTCGGGGAGTAGCCCCCACTGGAGGTTTGGGACCCAAAGCACGATGAGCCCTTTCCACTGTAAAGACCGGTGAAAGGTGTGCATCAAAAAGGTCCCGTAACCGTTCCAACACATACGACTCCATTTTGGTGATTGCTGTAGTTTCCGGAATGCCTGTAATACGCAGGTTGTTGCGGCGGGACCTCGCCTCCAAATCCTCATTTTTGGCACGGATGACACCCAATAGCTTGTCCATATGCAGCAATTGGTCTTTTGTCTCCACCTGGAATTCGTGGAAGTCTGATTGCTTGTTCTCCAGCACATCCAACCTATGTTCATGAACTCCCACCTGGGTCTTTACAGATTCCATTTGGGCCGTCAAAGTATCCAATTTTGCGTCAATGGTGCGGAGGCTGGACCGCATTTCGAGCATGAGTGTACGAATGTCCTCTCCCTGGTCTCCCAGTTGCCCCTCAGTAGATCCCCCTGCGGCCGATTCAGGGTCTGATTCTGTAAGACGGGTCGCTCTTCTCTGATCAAAGCTGATTTTGGGCTGCTTGGCTTCTTGCTTACCCAAGGCTTGTTTTTGGAGACACACCACAGTAATAAAGAAGAAGCTTCACAATACTTCCAACGCACACACTACCCCGCTCTCACCACACGGCCTCCTGCGACTTACGGATCCCCAGTAGGCAGAAGGTGTATTTCGGCCCACAGCCCATTCACTACCCGCACCTCGCTGTCTTTCAGGGGCCGTGCTCACAGCTCTCCATGTGATGGATCCAAGGTGGTAGTGGCACGGGACGATCAGTAGTCAGTTTAGGATCATACCATTAATCACCACCTTACAGCTTTTCACCCCAGGACACCAGCCAACAGTCTGTCTTCTCCCTCACCTGCACCCAAATGGTCGTAGCACACCGTGTTTGCAGGTAAAGACAGTTCAGCGAAAGTACGATTCAGCTAGTGTCTCCCTGTATCTTCACGTGGTAATAACGCCATCTGGCTTCCAGCGTGTATTGAGGGGCAAATCAGGAAGTACTGTTCAGTTCTGTCATGCTCTCCGGTCCCAATGTGTAGTCCCAAAATGGCGCCCTCATGGTCCAGAGGGCCCCGCAAACCCCCTGGTGTTACAGCTTACCCGTAAAGAGAGGTGGCTTCTCGTTATATTGCACCACCGGATCGTCTGGCTTCACAGGGCAATCACGCACTCTTGCTTCGAGCGGACAGGCACTGGTCGGCACTCTCGATCCCAAAATGGCGCCTACAGGGCCCGGAGCGCCCCGCAGCTTCCTCGGCGTCTCGGCCCACCCGTGCAATCAGGCACCCATCCGCTTCGCCACACTGCTGGGTCGTCCAGACATCCAGGTATGTCCCGTACCTCGTTAGCGGGCGGTCAGGAATTGCGAGCGCTGTAAACTGCTCCGTCGAGGCCTACTTCGCCGCGGAAGCCTCGGCCTCAGTTAGTCCCGGCCGCCGCTCTGCACAGCCCTCGGATCCGCCCTCTCCTCCGCACTCAGCACTCCAGGGCTCACAGCGAGGCTCCGGAGCAGGATAGGCAGCTAAGGTCGACACTGCTTAGCGCCGCAGGTCTACCACTTCCGATGAAGCGGAAATGGCACGATTCCGAATCCCCTTGGTGCACGGATTGCTGCAGGATAATGTCTTGGCCGGCGGAGCTCGCTCACAGAGCGGCCATTCTGCAGCACGGCAGACCACGCCCCATATAGTCTAAACACTTAACAGTATGTGCTTCAATGGGCCAGTTAAATATATATTATCCTAACAACATATTATTTCTACTAATAAATAGGAACCATAGAGAAGACCATATAAATGTCTATTGCTATATAAGGGCCAGGCAAGGTAAACAGTACTGCCATTGGCCTTCAAATGGCATCTGATATAATCACTATATGTGCCAAAGAAAATATTTTAGCAACTTGGAAAGAATACAGTATTGTGGTTTGGTAAGTCTTCTTTGAAGTGTTTTGGTCCATTAATGAACATTTAGGGTGCTAAAGTTTCACCCAAGATAATAAGGTTCCAAATTATTCATAAGTCAGTTAGTGCACTGGAAGGGCTAGCATGGCGTCAGATTCTTGGGCTGAAGTACAGCATTCTACTTGATGCTACTAAAAAGGAACTAAATCTAATAACCTGGGGTAAGATGATCCAAATGATCCTCACAGTTTTTTTTTTAATTATCCAGCCCTCACCACATAATATAGCTGTATGGGTTAGGAGTTGAGTGACAGCCCTGAGAAATGGATCATACACAGATTATGTTGTATTTTGAAAGACTCCAGATCTATAGATGGTGTAGATGAATGAGAATCTGTTAATGAGGACCATTTGAAGAGTAGGGAAAGTGGGTGAAGGGGTCGCTATAATATATAGAGAGACGACAACAGTGACAGTGATTGACTCTTTCCAAGATAGTACTATGGAATTGTGCATTTTTAAAATTGAGATTTCACCTCAGGAAACTCTAAAAGGTGCGCTCGTTTACCGCCCGCCTGGGCCTCTAAAAAATTTTAATCCGAAAATTATGGAAAAAATTGGCCCTTATGTGGTGACATCTATGCACTTCTTGTTACTTGGTGACTTTAATGTCCATAGTGAGGATAAGGAGAATATAGAGGCTGCTAATTTTCTAACTGATATGGCCACCTTAGGCTTAACTAAAATCAATTCTGGGCCCACACATTCAGCTGGTCAAACGCTGAATATTATATTCTCTACATCCCCTCACATTGTTGCGGATCCTGCATGCCCACTGATGTGGTCAGATCACTTCATGATCCCATTTCAGATCCTCAACAATTGTAGACCCTTAATGTCAGGACACTGTACGAGTGGTCCTCAAAGACGCTGGCATAGAATCACACCTGAATCTTTTAGAAACATTTTTGCACCCCCTGCTTTTAATGAGCTGAGGACGGATCTGCCAAACTTAAGCTTTTTAATAATACCATGAATGAAGTGATAGACAGGTTGGCGCCCATGTCACATCAACTAAATAACTCCAGGAAAAAAAGTGAAGAATGGTACACTGATGACCTTCGTAGTGATAAATCCAGATGTAAACACTTAAAAAAATCTTGCCGCAAATCCCAGTTAGAGTCAGATAAATTAAAATTTAAACTGGCCCTCACCATCTATCATAAGATGTTAAAAAGGTCACGTAAAGTGCATTATATTACTAAACTCAACCAGGCAGGTAATTCTTCAAAAGATCTTTTTAAAATTCTTAATGCACTTGCCCATCCTACAGCATGTGCACAGCCAGTCTCCCCCTCTCAGGATTTGTGTGATGATCTAGCCGTATATTTTGATGACAAAATTAATTTGATTTACAAACAATTTCCTCAAATTATGGCCTCGGTGCATCCTGCCAAATCTGAAGTGGTACCGTTATCAGGCTCAGGAGAAGGTCTGAAACAGTTTAAGTATATGGAGGTGCTACAAGTAGAAGCCATGCTAAAAAAGGCAAAATCTGGATCTCCTTCGGATATTATGCCTGCTCATAAGTTTGCCCTTCTTGCTCCTTATTTGGCTGCTCCTATTGCTGAGATCTTAAATTCATCATTAACTGAAGGCAGTGTGCCTTTAGATTGGAAGGCTGCCCAAGTTCTTCCTATTAAGAAGAAAGACCAGGTGCCTGCCGAAGTGCTCTCCAACTACCGTCCCATCTCGCTTCTCCCTCTAATGGCTAAACAGGTGGAGAGCCATGTTAACACGCAGTTAACGGACTATATGGAGACAAACGGCATCCTTGATCCCTCACAATCCGGGTTCAGATCCAACTACTCCACTGAGACAACTCTCATTGGAGTAACGGACTATATTAAATTGGCCTTGGATGATAACAAAGGAGTGCTGTTGGTCTTGTTAGATCTAACAGCAGCATTTGATACGGTCTCTCATCAGACACTGATATGTCGACTGAGAGAGGCCGGGCTGCAGGGGATGGCGCTCAATTGGCTTGTTAGCTTTTTAGACCAACGCACGCAAACTGTAAATTTAGGCCCTTTTCGATCTCGAACAATGAAGCTTAATAAGGGGGTGCCCCAGGGCTCTTGTTTGAGCCCGACTTTATTTAATATCTATGTGGCCCCCCTTGCTAAAGTCATCCGTGAGTACGGCTTCACACCTTTCTCTTACACAGACGACACTCAGTTACTCCTATCCTTTGATAAGGATATAGAGGCGGTCGATCAGCGTTTTGCAAAAGGCATGTCTGCCATAGCTGATTGGATGACCAAACACTGTTTGCAGCTAAATGCGGCTAAAAGAGATTTTGCTGTTTGGTTCTGCACTTACTTCATGGTCCCCAGTGTGGTGGCCGACAGTGTTGGGCCCCGTCCCCTCACCTACCTTGGTGGCTAAAAATCTAGGGGTCCGGCTGGATACTCGGCTATCGATGAAAGATCAAATAATGACCACTGCCGGGACCTGTTATCATGCCCTGAGCCTTTTGCGAAGAGTGTTCATTTGGTTGCCCCTTTCAGTACGTCGAACCCTAGTTCAGGCTCTGATTATAGGTCGCCTTGATTATTGTAATGCTTTACTAATCTCTGCGAACGATGCCTCTCTTAGCAGACTGCAGATCGTTCAGAACGTGGCCGCACGCTTAGTCTTAAATAAACCGCCCCGCACCTCCCCGGTCCTTTATTAAAATCTCTTCATTGGCTGCCTATCCGCCAGCGAATAAAGTTTAAACTTTGTTGCTTTGCACATAGAGCTGTTTTTGGTACAAGCCCAAGCTATATGGCGGATAAGATTAAATTATATTGTCTGAACCGCTGTCTTAGATCGGAAGGCAAAGGGCTGCTGGTGGTCCCTCGTTTTAAGAAAATTCGTTCGGGAGGTAAAGCGGTTGCCTACCTGGCCCCTAAATACTGGAATTCCTTGCCAGAAAAGCTTCGCAAATGTGCTAGTCTTGGTCGATTTAGAAAACTATTGAAGACGGAATTATTCATGCACTGAGCTCTGGAAGTTTCTGCCAGCTGGACCTGTTTCTTCTATGCCAGCGCGGAGATACCCCTTCGGGGGTGATTCCTGCGCTTTATAAATGCCCTACATACATACATACATACATGTAGGTGATGGAGAGATGGCTAATCATTTCAAAATAAAATCATACTTGTAGGTGATGGCCTAGAGTTATTCTTATCCTCGACATCCCCCGACGCAGCCACATCACACCCCACCTGAGAGACCTGCACTGGCTCCCTGTCAACAAGAGGATAACCTTCAAGCTCCTCACCCACGCACACAAAGCACTCCACAACTCCGGACCAGCCTACCTCAACAGACGACTCAGCTTCTACACCCCCACCCGCCAGCTCCGCTCCACCAGCCTCGCCCTCGCCACAGTCCCCCGCATCCGGAAAACGACCGCCGGCGGCAGATCCTTCTCCCACCTCGCCGCCAAGACCTGGAACACCCTCCCCACCAACCTTCGGCAGACCCAAGACCTACTGGCCTTCAGAAGACTCCTCAAGACCTGGCTCTTCGATCAGTAGCAGCACCACCCCCTCTTCCCCCAGCGCCTTGAGACCCTCGCGGGTATGTAGTGCGCTTTATAAGTGACATGATTGATTGATTGATTGATTATATCACTCTGTAAAGAATTGGATGAATGATGCACTTGACACTTCACAAGTTCTAATGTTGATATTGAGAAATGTTCTACAACTGAATTGTTACAAATGTTTTTATGAATTCAGAAGAGGATGTTCTTTTTAAGTTAGTGGCATATTATTTGTATTCAACCTTAATATTGATTCAGGAATATCGTTGAAAAATAATATGGTTTTCAAAATATTGTGGAATTGTGGTGTCCTGAACTATGTGGCACATAATACTGAAGGTTTTGATCGAAACTTTATTTTATTAGACAGAAAATGTTATAAAAATGGCGATACAGATGAAATCTTGACAACATCCAATGCGTTTTACATGAGGAAGATAAATATGTTAACAGTATGTTGTTTGGTCCAAACGCAGCCTTAACAATATGTAATTAGGTCAGAGCACAGCCAACACACATTTTGTCTTTATCCAAGACTTCCTCGAGCTACTACTTCCCTTTCAGCATTTAGTTATTCGGAGAAATATGAGATTCATCCTTTTGTTTTTTTGTCTTTTTGGGGGGTTTTGACTAATTTTTTCTATATTGAAAATCAAGGTTAAATAATACGTTTGCAAGTTTGTTGGTGTCCAGCAACTTGAGAATGTATTGTAGAGCAAATTCTACTCCTGAAGGGAGGCTGACGAGGCAGATATTTCTAGTTCCAGACACAATGTGTCAGTCTAATTGGTTAGCCTGAGGTGGTCTTTCTTGTGGAATTTATTAATGAGAGAATGAGTGAGTGATCGGAGCAGACTACTGGCAGTATGGAGTTTACTATTAGCTTCCCTTATTTAGAGATGAGATGGTATGGCATGGGAGCTCTTTGCAAGAGAAGGCAAACTGAGGGAAAGTGTTATTGTGTGAAAAATGGATAGTAGGGATAAAAGACTGTCATACTAGTCACCCATGTGCATGTAGAAGCCTCAGAGGAAAATGATATTGTTACCCTTGATTTCACTTTCCGCAATAAATTCAATTATCCAATCAGCTAAAGCATGGTAAGCATGTCTTCTTAGAAATTAGTTATTTAGGGCCTCATTATGAAGGGACCGCCACCGTCAGCCTGTCGGTTGTGGTCCCACCGCCATCCGACCCTGCATTACCGTCCACCACATTATGATGGTGGGCGGATTTTTGGTGGTCGGAGAGACCAACCACCACATGTCCGATGGGCTCAAGGAGCCCGTAGGACTGTCGGATGGAGTGTAATGCCTACAGTGGTGGCAGTGCCTGCTCAGGCACTGCCGTAGGTAAAACAATGTCAGTTTGTGCCAGCTGTTTCATGGCGGTCTACCCGCCATGAAATGGAAGGTAGAAATGGACATTGGGGGCCCGTAGCAGGCCCCCTTTCTCCCTTTCTCCCTTTCTCCCTTGCCCTCTGACATGGGCCCTGGGTGCCCCCCTATATATCCCTGCACCAGGTGGCAGGCACTGCCTGCCACATAGTGCATGGATATGTACAGAGTGTATATTTTGTACATCGGCGTGTGCTGCTGGCTGCAGCACACGCCGCAATACAGAAGATACACATTGCGACCGCCTTGAAGACAGTCGCATCGTTATACCAGTTGTGGGACCGCCGACAGCTTGTCGGGCAGTCCCGTTTCTGAAGGGATGGCGACATCCCAATCAGGCCCAAATTTACACCTAAGCCTTGAGTAAAACACATATATTTATACAAAAAGCTTTGTGTATCATGCCCTAAATCAGTTACGTATTGTGAGACAGTGTCTCTTTTCATGTGGGCACCTCTGTTTTTTGCTGACTGTGAATGCTGGTTTTTGCACTGCTAACCATGTCTCGATGTATGTGGTCTTACCCAAAAAACATGATAAAATTGACTAATCCCAATAGACATATTTATATTTACATTAAGGGCAAAGGGTATGGTGCAGGAAATGACACCAATTTCTTGGAAAGTTAAATGTCTTGTGTGGACCATAGCACTTATTGTGCCATCCACTAGATTGACAAATAAAACATTGATTAAGGCCTACCTGTGTAGCCTGACTCCTGAAGCTTTTAAATCTTTTTGACAGGAGAGAACCATATTTTTATTAGGGGTGGGTGGAAAAATCCAAACTGGCATATTTTGTGGAGTTTTAACACTCCACGCTCCACATGGAGTGCGGAGTTCAGCAAAAACTCTTACTCCGCCACCTGACAGAGTTTTCGCTGCTGCCCAGCCTTACTTTTCATAATCAGGCCTTTCATTGCCCTGAAATGTTGAACCAATGGTTACGAAGCCTATAGGTATGATGCCAATTTAACTCAAGGCTCAAGTGGGAGGGCGTGTGTAACCAATGGGGTGGCCGAAAATGCCTAGCCAATGAAGTGTTATTGAGCGTTGTCAAAATGTTTCAATTGAATGAGCTGTTCGTCTGATGATAGCTGGGCATGCCGCTTCGCCTGGTGTATGGGATGCTCTCACAGCCAGCCTGTGCCCACAGAGCCATCCAGTATCTGGTCAGTAGAGTTAGAGGGTCGGCCCCAGTGTTTCTGTTTCCTGCCCACAGTGTGAAAGTAGGAGCCACAGGAAGTGCTTGAAGTCTGTGCTGCTCCCGTGAGACAGCATATGGGGAGCCCAGAGTCGAACTCCTGCAGCACCCGGGTCCAAGGAGGACTGGCCTGCACTGCTGCCACCTAGGCTGCACATCGATCTTACTTGGAAAGAGAGAGCAGTGGGCAAGTGTGGAGGGCTGATGGAAACAGGAGTGATGGCTGGCAGAAAGTTAACATTGGAGGAGCCTGAGAGGAGGAAGGAACCGGTTCTTGAGGATCATGCTAGTGCCACTGGGAAGCCAGGAAGCCAGATAGGACTCCAACCTGCTGCTGGTACTGGGTGTGCTGCCTCTGCACTGCCTGCTGGTTGACACCCTAGGTGAGTCCATCCATGGTCTGGTGAAAGTGGGCCATGGGAGTGCAGCACATGTAGTTTAGCTGGAATAAAGTGGGGATAGAACATGCAGTGCTGCAAAGCGCTCAAGGGGCATACCGTGCCAGGAGTATTGACGATCTCATCAGTGTAGCATAGTGTGCATTTGTACCTTGATGACCCCTTTGGAAGCTGAAATATCCAGTGTATGCATCTTCAGTAAGCGATGCCTACATCACATAAATCCAATCTCTGGCACCTAAAGAAAACAGTACGATTTTCGAGCATTTATTTTGGCATGATACTGTGTACATTGGCCTTATAAATAATAATGTCTGTGGAGTGCTTGTTCGATGCAGCACGTGGATTTCTTGCACATAGGTGTGCTGCCTGAGTGTATAAAGATCATTGAGTTGGCACAAATCTATTAAAGGTTTATTATGAGATACCTATTTGGTCCATTGGTTACAGTTACACAATGGCTCCATCCCCTCAAACCAGTGACCTCTCTACTATCTCCCTCTGATGCCTTGAGCAGTGCTGGGTTTGATCTCACACCCCTGTCAGCCTTCTCTTCCGCAGCTAGTCCCGAGACGGAAGTCAGGTCCCAGACTCGGGACACCTGCAACGTTAACAATAGCCTGGGTTTTATTGGACACTTGTTAAATCTCACCTGTCTTTGTTCCACAACCATACCGTAGGCTCTCGTGGAATGTGTAGCTGCTGGCGGGAGGTATGCTTATGTGTCCTCAATGATGGGCATGCCCTTTTGTTGTTTATGAAGTACTACTCACTCCGAACTTTGTCCCTTCTATTCGAATAACCCTAAAGTGAACTGACATCACTAATAAGCACTGAGAATGGGCCTCCTTCCCTTTGTTTTGTGCTAGACAGCAGCTATAATTGGGATTCAATGGGCACCTGGACCCTGTTGCCACTGTGACTGCTGCACTATTGATAGCTATCCCAATGTGTCCCTGCCGTAGGAGAAATACTCTCCTTGAGCAAAAGCCTTACAGTATTATAGAGAAATAACTTGTAGCCCGAGCCATGAACAAAGAGGAAAATGTATTTTGGATTATTAGAATAAATATGGTTCACACAAGTGTTTCAGTTAAAGGATCTGTTTTCTTAACTAAAGCCAGTGCACCTCTGGAATCAAAATTATTAAGAGCGCTTCTCACTGGCCTTAGGGAATCTGACTATTCATGGCTATAACTGCACCAAATGATCAGCAAAGTCACATGGTACAGTTCTCTCTCAGCTTGTTTAGCAGCACCGCTCAGTGACCAAACCCCTAACTGCAGCAGCACGATCAAAAAAAGGATGACGTCTTTTAAGAATCATCTTTCAGAAACCACATTTTTTTCATGAACTTAGAGAAAGGGCAGTTTATGCATTTAGTGTTCGGTACCTTAAAATCTAGCTACTGCGCATCAGAAGAAAAATATCCTGGATTTTGGTTTGTCCGCTTTGATGTGTGTCATTGTTTGCAGAGCCACATGCTCATTGAACCTGCTGTGTTAACCCCCATCTCTAAAGGTTGCCTACTCCACTCGCTGAACTCCACGGAATTTGGTGGAGTTTTTTGGTAACTCAGCGGGATTCCACTGAGAAAACGTCTGCAAGCTCCGCCAAGGCCTACTTTTAAAATATTAAATACGTCATCTGTAACTAGGCCATATAGCACACAAGGTAGGGTACCAAGTATTCAAATGTGGTACATGCAAGAATTAAATGGTGGCGCGTACCTAGAGTGACTAACCCCTGTAAGCTACTTTTCACTCCAAAGGGCTGTAGATGTGTTTTAGATGAAAAAACTAAAGTTCAGAATAAAATCATAACTATACAATCTCTGGTTTAAAACAAGCTACTGGAATAATTCAAACACAATTACTATTTTTAAAGTTTATTTAAAATCCAATTCAGTAATAATGTTGGAGTTTTAATAAATATTTTTGACTTTTACAATGTTAAACTTTAATTGCCTGAATAAACGGTGGCTACTTAGCAATAACATGCCAGGAGCTGGCCTGTCATTGCTTTCCCTTAATGAGGTGTGAAAACTGCTCCCAGAGCAGAAACTATGATGTAGGCCTTATGGCAGGAAGAGGGGCGTATGAAGTAAGTGACACATCTGAGCTCATAAGGGCAAATGTGGAGGGTTTAGGAACTTCATTAACTTGAAATGAACTAGAGTGGTGTCTGCTCATTCATAGATATTTATAAAGAGCATCCTGGTTAAGAAAAGCTGTTTGTCCCCTCTGCTCTCTGTAGTCAGTTTGACACCAATCCAGTGGAAGAGGGGGCTGATGCCAGAACCAGTTTGATACCACCTCCAAGGGCAGAAAATGTGTGTCATCTTGGATTTTACTTAGACCAGTGTACTGTGGACTAGTTTGCAGTAAGAAAAACAGGATGTTCTGCAAATGTTATAAGTTTTGCCCAATGGAGGTTTTTCTTCATTAGTTAGGGAGTGTCCAGGTTTTACACCCACCCACTGGTTAGTAAATCTTACAAACGTGGCACCACAGTACATCAGAACAGTCTATGAACCTGTGGATGAACAGAAGATGAATGAACTTGTTGTTTGAGACCTGTGTGGAGACCTGCAGGGCTTGACCTGCTCCCACTTTTACCCAGTACTAAGAAGTTGACTCCAAGGGTTAAGTTGAATGACTTCCTGCGTGGCTACAAGGACACAACAAGCTGCAAGAAGCCTTTTTCCTGAAGTACCAAGCTGACCTGTTACAACTGGAGCTGCACTGGATTCTGTTCCTAGACTCTGATGGAATGAGTAATTGATCCTAGGTGCTGTCTATGGGGTCTTGGGAGCCAGCTGCAGATTCTCTGAAAAGTTGGATTTAGAACATTTTGTACTTCCAAGATCTCTGGAGCGCCAGCAAGTCAGCACGGCAACAGCGTCATATTTGAAGGGACTTCAATGGATACAGCTTCAGGCTTGCCTGACTGGAGGATTTTGAGTTCAATAAAAAAGTCTAACTCTGAAGGTAGGACTCTTGACAGGGCGAAGGCACAAAAAGTGTCCCTCTGATGTGAGGAGTTTGGTGGCTGCAAAATGTGAATTTCCCCAATCTGAGCATTTCCCGCCAAAACCAATGGCTTCAGCAAGAACTAATCCAGTGACTATCTGGCTTTGATCAGGCTTCAGTGGATACAGCATGAAACCTTGCCCTGCTGAAGGATTTCGAATTTCATTTCAGAGACTAAGGGACTGATTTAGATTTCAGCAGATGGGTTATCCCGTCTGCCGAAATATAAATCTCATAATACCCTATGGGATTTATATTTTGGCGGATGGGATATCCATCACTGTTTTGACGGAGTAACCCGTCCACTGAAATCTAAATCAGGCCCTAAGTCAGAAGATAAAATCGTTGTGATGATCTGCTTGGTGTATCCTATATTCGTTCCATCGCAGTCGGCTTGAAATCAAGCCTAGGCCCCAGTCACGAGCACAGTGACTACTGATTGGCGCTTTACATTTTCCTTGCCCTTTTTGCCTTAAATGTTTAAACATTCATAACTTTATTTCCACTTTTTGGAATTTTGTTATTTTGGTGTTATTGTACTCATTACATATTTCTATGGGATTTTTATTGTTTTGACTTTTTAACTCATTCGGTGCTGAGGATGGAACGGTTCAGTCCTCAGCCACAGTGGTTGGGTGCCAAAGATGGAACCGTTCCATTCTCTGCACACCATCCAGAAATTGCGCTGCTGTAAATAGCAGAGGGATTTTTCTTTTTTCTTTTTCAGCCTCGGGAGCTGGAGAAGAGCTTCCCTAACCTCTTGAGACATTTTTTTCCAATGCAATGAATATTGTACGCAGGTTGTGCTGACGTAATTACATTCAAAATGAAAGTGAAATGAGCCAATTGGCTCATTTCACTTTCACTGCCTACATGCTTGCGGGGCTGTCTTAGCCTGAACCCCAAGGCAGATCAAAGAGGTATCATTAGAAAGGGGAGAATCTTCCCTATCCAATGGTACCCTTCCCTGGTGGATCCCTGCTTGGGGATTGCCAAAGGAGGGCGATCCCCAAGCAGGGATCCACACACTAGACACCAGGGAGGGGGTAGCTGCCCCTTGGGCAAGGGCTTTTGCTCCCACCTGTATATTATGTCCATATTCAGTCTTTCTGCCCCCCTGGAGGGAAGTTGTGGGCAGTAGCCTCCGATCTGCCCCCTCAGGGGGGGGCAGAAAACCCACTATGAACCAGGGTTTTATTTGTAAATATATCTAGGGGTGGAGGCTGCCCTGAATGGGCATTATAATGCCCCCACCCCTCCCAATAATTGCCACAGTCTTTCTGCCCTCCCTCCCCCCGGGGCACAGATGGGACCAATAGTCCGGATCTGCCCTCCCAGGGGGCAGAAAACCCACTAGGCACCAGAGATTATTGTTTTTTCTTATGAAAGGGGAGTGGGGTTTCCCACAATGGGCATTCCAATGCCCCCACCCCCAACACAAAAGGAACAGTCTTTCTGCCCCCCTGGGGGCAGACTGGGGTTATTACCCCCAATCTGCCCCCAAGAGGGGGGCAGAAAGCCCACTAGACAATCACTTGTGTGGGTGCCCAAAGCGGAGTCAGCCTAAAAACGTATAAAATGAAAAACTGAGGGGGAACCAAAGCGTGTGCATAAGGGCAGGTTTTTTTTATACGTGTTTAGGCTGACTGCTTTGGGCACCCACACAAGTGAGGTATCTTTTTTATCAAGAGATCGAGGGGAACACTGGGTGGTAGGAAATATGTGCTAACGCGGTGATCCTCCAATTTTCCCACACAGACATGTGAGGAAAATGCTACTTTTTAGCTAAATTTGAGGTTTGCAGGAGAATCTGGGTAAGAAAAAGTTAGAGGATCCAAGCAAGCCACATCTCCCTGGACTCCTCCTGGTGTCTAGTTTTCAGAAATGTCTGGGTTTCATAGGTTTCCCTAGATGGTCAGTGAGCCCGGGACCAAAAACACAGGTGACTCCCTTGCAAAACCAGGTCGTTTTGTGATAGAAAAGTTTTATGCCTCCACAAAACGTTTTGAGCCCTTCCCTGTCGTGGGCACTTGGCCCACGAACAAAAGCGAGGTAGCATTTTTATCGGGAGACCTGCGAGAAGGCTGGGTGGTAGGAAATTTGTGCTGACGCAGTGATCCTCTAACTTTCCCACAGAGATATGTGAGGAAAATGCGACTTTTTAGCTAAATTTGAGGTTTGCAGGGGATTCTGGGTAAGACATTTTTAGGAGATCCATGCAAGTCACACCTCCCTGGACTCCACCAGGTATCTAGTTTTCAGAACTGTCTGGATTTGGTAGGATTTCCTGGACCAAAAATGCAGGTGACTCCCTTGCAGAACAAGGTTGTTTTGTGATCAATAATTTTGAAGTCTCCACAGTACGATTTGGACCATTCCCTGTCACGGGCACGAGGCCTACCAACACAAGTGAGGTACATTTTTATCGGGAGACTTGAAACAATGCTGGGTGCATGGAAGTTTGTGGCACCCCGCAGACTCCAGAACTTTCCATCACAGAAATGTGAGGAAAATGTGTTTTTTTACAAAGTTTGAGGGTTGCCTAGGGCATTCTGGGTAACAGAACCTGATGAGAGCCATGCCTGTCACCCGATCCAAGATTCCCCTTTGTGTCTAGTTTTTAAAAATGTACAGGTTTTCTAGGTTTCCGTGGGTGCTGGCTGATCTAGGGTCCAAAGTCCACATCTAGGCACACTGCAAAAAAAGTGTCCATTTTCACTGGAGAAATGTGATATGTCCACGTTGGGTTTTGGGACGTTTCCTGTCATGGCCATTAGGCCTACCCACACAAGTGAGGTACAATTTTTATTGAGAGATATTGGAGAATGCTGGGTGTGTGGATGTTTGTGGCTCCCCACAGATTCCAGAACTTTCCATCACAGCAATGTGAGGAAAACGAGTTTTTGTTTTTACAAAATTTGAGGTTTGCAAGGGATTCTGGGTAACAGAAGCTGGTGAGAGCCACTCAAGTCACCCCATTCTGAATTACCCTGGATGTCTAGTTGTAAAAAATGTACAGGTTTGCTATGTTTCCTTAGGTGCCGGCTGAGCTAGGGTCCAAAATCCACAGCTAGGCACATTGCAAAAAAAGGGTCAGTTTTCACTGGAAAAATGTGATGTGTCCTCATTGCGTTGTGGGCCATTTCCTGTCACAGGCACTAGTCCTACACACACAAGTGAGGTACCATTTTTATTGGGAGACTCGGGGGAATGCTGGGCGGGTGGAAGTTTGTGGCTCCCCACAGATTCCAGAACTTTCCATCAGAGAAATGTGAGAAAAATATGTTTTTTTTTTTTACAAAGTTTGAGGTTTGCAAGGGATTCTTGGTAATAGAACCTGGTGAGAGCCACGTAAGACACAACATCCTGGTTTTCCCTGGGTGTCTATATTTAAAAAAGGTACAGGTTTGCGAGGTTTCCCTAGGCGCTGACTGAGCTAGGGCCCGAAATCCACAGCTAGGCACATTGCAAAAAAAGGGTCCATTTTATGTGGAAAAATGTGATGTGTTCACGTTTGTTTTGGGCTGTTTCCTGTCGGGGCACTAGACCTACCCACACAAGTGAGGTACCATATTTATCGGGAGACTTGGAAAAATGCTGGGTGGGTAGAGGTTTGTGGCTCCCCGCAGATTCCAGAGCTTTCCATTACAGAATATGAGGAAAATGTGTTTTTTTATACTAAGTTTGAGGTTTGCAAGGGACTCTGGGTAACAGAACCTGGTGAAAGCCACACAAGTCGCCCCATCCTGGATTCCCTTCGGTGTCTAGTTTCCAAAAATGTACAGGTTTGCTAGGTTTCCCTAGGTGCTGCCTGAGCTAGGTCCCAAAAATCCACAGCTAGGCACATTGCAAAAAAAGGGTCAGTTTTCAGTGGAAAAATGTGATATGTCAACATTGCGTTTTGGGCCATTTCCTGTCGTGGTCACTTGGCCTACCCACAAAAATAAGGTACTATTTTTATTGGGAGACTTGGGGAAATGCTGGGTGGGTGGAAGTTTGTGGCTCGCTGCACATTCCAGATCTCTTCATCACAGAAATGTGAGGAAAAGATGGTTTTTTTTTACAAAGTTTGAGATTTGCAAGGGATTCTGGGTAACAGAACCTGGTGAGAGCCACACAAGTTATCCCATCCTTGATTTTCCTGGGTGTCTAGTTTCCAAAAATGTACAGGTTTGCTAGGTTTTCCTAAGTGCCGGCTGAGCTAGGGACAAAAATCCACAGCTTGGCACATTGCAAAATAAAGGGTCAGTTTTCAGTGGCGTTATAGTTAGGCTCAAGTTTCACTCATACAAAACCAAAGAAATTCAGCAGTTAATTGGCTGAGCTGACTATAACTCGCGGCCCCGCAATGCATTGCTTATGACCTCACATATTGCATCACTCATCAGTCAATCAATCAATCAATCAGGGATTTATAGAGTGCACTACTCACCCTTAAGGGTCTCAAGGAGCTAGGGGAAGGCGGTTCGGGCAGCTCCCAGGTCATCCGAAGAGCCAGGTCTTGAGGTCTTTTCTGAAGCTTGCAGTGTAGGGCTTTGTGTGATTCTGAGGGGGAGTTCGTTCCAGGTCTTGGCCGCGATGTAGGAAAAGGATCTGCCCCCTGTTCTGGCTCTGTGGATGCAGGGGATTTCCGCAAAGGGCTAGGTCGACAGAGCGGAGGTTGCTCTTGGGGGCATGGAAGTAGATTCTTTCATTGAGGTATTGGGGTCCAGTGTAGTGGAGGGCTTTGTAGGCATGTGTGAGCAGCTTGAAAGTAACTCTCTTTTCGATGGGGAGCCAGTGGAGGTCGCGGAGGTGCTGGATGATGTGGTCGTGTCGTGGGATGCTGAGAACGAGTCTGGCTGCGGCGTTCTGGATGGTCTGAAGTTTGTGAAGGAAACATTTGTTGATTCCGGCGTAGAGATCGTTTCTGTAGTCCAGCCTGCTGGTGAGTGAATGGGTGATGGTCCTCCTGGATTCGGGCGGATCCATTTGAAGGTCTTGCGGAGTATGCAGAGGGTTTTGAAGCATGTGGAGGACACATCGTTGATATGTTGGTTCCTGGTGAGTGAGAAGTCGATGCCGAGGTTGTGGGTGTGGTCCGTGGGGGTGTTGGGTTTCTGAGGGTGGGGGGCCACCAGGTGTTGTACCACACGACAGGAATGGATCCAAGGATGAGGACTTCAGTTTTCTCCGAGTTGAGATTCGGGCAACTGCTGCTCATCCAGGATGTGACGTCCTCCATTTCTTACTGGAAACTGTGCCTGGTGATTTTGGGTTACTTGGTGAGGGAGACAATGAGCTGGGTGTTGTCGGCGTAGGATACTCATGGTCAGTGACATCACTGATGACATCACTGATGACATCTCAAATGACATCAATGATGACATCACTGATGACATCATCCAGTGACTGTGAGCATTTTTAAAATGTTTATGAGTGTTAAATATATATACCATGGTGTATTGATGAATCAGTGGGTGTATGAGTGTCTGTATGGATGATTCAGTAGGGCGTGACTGACGGTATAAGTGAGTGATTAGGTGCCTCAGTGAATGTATGGGTGATTGACTAGGTTTTGAGAATGTTTGTATCAGTCTGTTAGATGGTGTCTAAGTGGCTGTAAGGGTTGGTGAGTGGGTATGTGAGTGGTTGTATGGGTGATTGATTGGGTGTCTGAGTACCTGTATGGGTGTATGAGTGTCTGTGTGGTAGGTGAGAGGTTGAGTGACTGCCTGCATGGATGAGTGAGTGGGTGAGTCAGTAACCTTAGGGGGTAGTGAGTGCATAAGTAAGGAACTGTATAGGTGACTGAGTGTGTGTATGACTGTGTTAGTGAGTGAATGGATATACAAGCAGTATATGGAGAGTAACTGGATATGTGAAAGGCAGTATAGGTGAGTTTTGAAGTATATTAGTGACTGTATGTATGAGTGAGAGATTGTGATAGAGACTGTATGGGTGAGTATGTGCTTGTGTCAGTGACAGTATAGGTGTGTGAGCATGTGGTAGTATCTGTATGAATAAGTGAGTGGGTGTGTGTATAACTGTATAGGTGAGTACATGGCTGTGTGAGTGACTCTAGGTGAGTGAGTAGCTGTGTGAGTAGCTCTATGAGTGACTGACAGTGTTTGAGTGGCTATATGGGTGTATGAGTGGATATATCAGTGGCTGTATTAGTGAGTGAGTTGGTGTATGAGTGGCTGTATGGGTGACAGTAGATGTGTGTGTAGACCTATGAATCAGTGAGTGGGTGTGAATAATCTTCGCTTTTATGGTCTTCCAAAAGCTCTTGAAGGTCCTGACCTACTTGAATTCCTGAAGAAATTCCTCCCAGATCTTTTTGGACTTTCTACTGCTCCTCCTCTCAATATTCAGCGAGCATGTTGTCTGGGTAGTCCTCATCCTAACGCTTCTAAACCTGGAGGAATCATTAAGCTCTTTCTTGAATTCACGGACCTTCTATGTGTCTTGAAAGCTGCTAAAGAAAAATGTTCTCTTCTCTGGTCTCGCCACAATATATTCATCTCTCAAGATATCTCCAAGGCTACTAAAGCTATACAAAAGGAGTTCCTTGCACTTTAACTGCAAATGAGACATCTGAATGTCTGCTAAGTCATCCTTGCTTATGCAAAATCACTTATGAAGGAACCTTGAGATTTTTTGATGATCCTGTCAAATTAAAAATGTTTCTTCAGACTATCACATCTCATGCTATGGACACTAATGCTCAGAAACCCTAATAACTTAAAGTTACGCCCGTTTATGTCTACTTTTTCAGAATTTCTTGAATATATGGCTTTGTCTACATAATTTTTAAATGTCTCCTCTCTGCTATCGCTCTTGTTACGGTGTCGATGCACCACGTGCTCATTTTCAATGCTCTTCTTCTCAGATCTCGATTCCTATCCTTGTTCTGTCTCTTCTTCTACTTTACTACATTCCCTTTCTCCTTTCTCTCCTCTCTATCCTCTTCTTCTTTTTACTTTATTATTGTGTTGCCTCAGTTATACTTTTTGTTATGTTTCATATATGGTGTCATTTTGTCTCCCTTTCTGTTTTTGCAGGTTGCCAACCACGTACCTGTTCCCGTTTCCGTGTGTTCCCAATATGTCTAACATAGTCTTGTGGAACGTCCGTGGACTTGCGCATCCGGTTAAAAGACAAAAGCTACTTTCTCATTTGTCTAAGCTTAACTCCCAAATTGCTTTTTTACAGGAGACTTCCTGTAATGATGTAGAATCATGTAAACTAAAATGACAATGGATTGGTAAGGTTTTCTTTTCTCCAGCTGCTTACTGCATGTGTGGTATTGCTATTCTCTGTCATAAAGCATTGAAATTACAGATCTTATCAACTGAATGTGACACTAATTGGTTAATTCCATTATTCATAATAAACATATTTCCTTGTTTAACATCTACGCTCCAGTCAAACCTGATCCTGACTTTTGGCACACCATCAAAGGAAAACTTGCTAATATTGGCAACCCCAACATTATTATAGCAGGAGACTTCAATCAATGGTCAGACCCCTTTACGGATATGTAATCTAATTGAAAATTTAATCCTGATAAATCTCTTAAGGCATTCTAATCTTCATCACCTTTTGACCAATATTCGATATTTTGGAAAACATGTAACATTGATAAATGTGGGTTTAGTTTTATCCAATGTACATCATACAGTGTCTAAAATTGATTATATTTTAGTTACAAAATCCTTACTCCCCTCTCTACAATCATCAGAAAAAGGCTCCATTTTCATCTCTGACCATGCCCCAGTACTATCCTTCTGAGACTTATTCATCACTGACTCCAAATCTGGTGGATGGAGATTTAATAATCTCCTACTCTCTGATAAAAATGTTATAACTGAAGCTACTGCTTTTATTCGGGAGTTATTTCAAATTAGTCACCCTCTGGATACATCCATTTGCTACAATTGGGATGTTTTTAAAGCCTCTTTTCAAGCTTTCACTATAGCATGTTCTGCCAAAAGGAAGAATAGATTAAATTCTCAATATCTCATTTTTCTTCAACAAATCAAAACATTTAACAATCTTACTTCTCTCCCACATCTTCCTCAATCTTACATGAATTAATCACAGCCAAATACAATCTCAACAAACTTGCTACAGTTGATGCATGTAACGTCTTTCTTAAAGTCAGGTCTAAATTCCAAAGCGGTCAGAATAAGGCCGGCAAAATGCGAACTATTTAAAATTAAAACAGAACGTAAAATATAGGCCCCATTCGTAATTAATCTAATTATACCACCATGATTTCTGCCTATGATATCTCCAACACCTTCCAATCCTATTACAAATCATTATATATAGAATATATCATTCCATCAGAAACTAATATGCAACATTTTTTCAATGGTCTCCCTAAACCTCCTTCACTATTCAACACTGTTAAAGAATTAGAAGCTGGAATTGCCCTCCAAGAAGTTTTAAACACCATCAAATCCCTGAATAAAGCTAAGGCACTGGGCCTTGGTGGATTTTTATTTCCTCCCTTTCAACATTTTTTTGCCCCAAAATTATTAGAGTTCTTCAACTCCTTTCTTTTGAATTCAAAGGCTAGTGGCTCTTTTTGGAAGCCTTGATTGTAATTATCCCCAGGCTAGATAAGGATCACACCCTTTGTAAAAATGATCACCCTATTTAATTAACAAACTATGTTTGAAAATTTTTGCTAAAATTCTAGTATCTCACTCAGAAACTGCTGTTCCCTCTTCTTGTTAAACCTATCAATATGTTTTTTAAAGGTAGACCACAGATAATTCCAGGATGTTTTCTAATATTCTTACATTGGCTTAGAAGAGTAAAACCTCTCTTGTGAGTCTATCTCTAGATGCTGAAAAAGTGTTTGACCATATTAACAGGCAATTTATGTTCACCACTCTTCAATGTTTTGGCCCAAAAATATGTTAATTATTACGCTCTAACCCTCGTGCTAGTGTTTTTGTCAATGGTCGCTTGTACCCTTATTTTACTTTGCATAGAGGTACCAGACAAGGTTACCCCCTTTCCCCTTTACTTTTTGTTCTTTGTCTAGAACCATTCCTTGCACGTATTCATCATAATAAATTTGTATCTGGATTTAAACACTGCTTCCTAGAAATTAAGCTATGTGCCTGTGCAGATGATGTTCTTATCTATATGTCCAATCTCTTGACCTCCCTGGGTCCTTTTATACAGGAGATCAATTTATAGTCCAGTATATCTTGATATAAACTTCATTTTTCCAAAACTGAAATCTTACATTTAAACTCCTTTTCCTAGCAATATATGTTTGCCAACACTAATTTTACATGGTGCCCCTCCAAAATTAAAAATACAATC
Source organism: Calotriton arnoldi (assembly GCA_963921515.1). Taxonomy (NCBI): domain Eukaryota; kingdom Metazoa; phylum Chordata; class Amphibia; order Caudata; family Salamandridae; genus Calotriton; species Calotriton arnoldi. The sequence continues at coordinate 622,001 of CAWUFW010009683.1, read as the reverse complement.
TCCAACACTCTTAGGGCCTAATTATGACTTTTCAGCGGAGCGGTGGTGCTGTGGTGTAAACCGCTGCACCACCACTCCGCCGAAGTTCGCCATGCCTGCCAGATTACGACTAACAAGTAATCTGGCAGACAGGCAGTGTGGCGATCCCATGGCGGTGCCTCATTTAAAGGTGGTGGTGCCTTTGAAAAAAGCACTGCAATGGAAAAACACATTACGAGGTTCCTTCATGGCATGGACTCGAAAGTCCATGCAGGAACCTATGTGCATGTACACAGGGGGGCACATGTTATGCCCCCTGTAAATAAATAATCCGGTATTTGTTAAGCACAAACTACTCACCCTTAAGGGTCTCAAGGCGCTGCGGGCTGTCGGGGAGATTAAGTTAGCTTATGCCCAGAGTCACATGGTGCTGAGCAGAGCTGCCGCCAGCGATCGAACCGTGAGCCCCACGCTCCAGAGTCAGCCACTCTGGCCACTGTGCCACACTTCCCCCTGTGTGCATCCACATATGTGTGAGGCACAGGGGGCCCTGTAGGGCCCCCTTTGCTTCCTCCCCGCCAGGGTTTCCATGGTGGTGGAACCGCCATGAAAACCCTGGCAGAGAGGAAACTCGCAACTTGCTTGGCTGGACCGTGACGATCCCGCCAAGCATATTGCGGCCTCTGACCACCGCTTCAACACCAGGGAATGGTGGTTCCCTGGTGGAGCCAGTGGTACCAGGGCGGTCTGACTGCCCAGGCCATAATTGGGTGATCGGACCGCTGGTGCGGCTGTGGCTGGATCTGACACCACCGTGCCACCATGAGTCTGGGAGTCCTCAGAATTGTAATAGGGCCCTTAGTCATAATTTTACGACTTCAAAATCAAAATTACAAACCTTACTCTCATATTCGTCTCCCCTACATTTATCATGGTGGGGCACACTAGACACTCGGGAAATGATGATTGTGCCACAGGTTCTTTATACAATTTCTATGTCACCCTTCAAGATTCCTAACAATTATTTTACACAAATTAATACCATTTGTACAAAATTCTTATGGAACAATTAACACACGCGCATTGCCCTACCTAAACTTAAACATCCTAAAAATGAAGGTGAATTTCGATTCCCTGATTTTAAGCTTTATCACTCTGCCTTTTTGATTCGACAATTTCATGCCCTGATAAATAATTTTCAAGAATTACCCATTCCACGATGGATTACATTTGAGAAGTCCTTCCTGAATGATTTCTCTTTCAAAGAAGTTGTATATATGTCAAATTGTACTTTTATATTCAAACATCCCATTTTAAAATACTCCCAACATTTGTTACATACATTATTCTTGTCTGATCTTGATTTTCAATCATGCTTTCTAACCTCCTTACTTTGGTACAATACATTTCTCAAATTTCATCACAGATACTTTTATTTCAAACATTGGAAGGAGAAGGGTATTATGTTTGTTCACCAATTGGTGAATGATAACTCTGTCATATCCTTTCCCCGGTTACAAATGCAATATTGACTACCCAATTATTTTTTACAGGAATATGAACTAATAGCCCCTGCTCTACATTCCATTTTACTCACTCATAACTTCCCTCCTTCCCCAGTCCCACTTCTGCCTTTGACACCTTTGGATGCTATTTACCATGACTCTATTCTCAAAGCTGTTGTATATATAAAGAATGTAATTTCACATACTTCTATGTGACCTAAAAACTCCATTGAAATACTGTGGGAAGCTGATCTTTCCATATCATTCTCTGTACAATTGTGGGAAAATATTTGGTGTACGCACAATTTAAGTTCCCAATTATAACACGTCCTTATGCTTTGCAGAGGACTAATATGTAGTGTATCATGGAACACCAGAACATTTGATGTAATAGCACAAGATCACCAAACCCCCTCACCGAAGAAACTACTTATGTCACCATACAGACATCCCATGTGAGGAAGAACTTACTTGCCCACCTACACTTGGAAATGAGCGATCAGGACTCCTTTGCACTCACATCTAGGTGCTCCTTTAGCTTAAGCTGCGTTATTGAGATCTATTTGATTCAATATAAATAGATGTCTTCCTCACACGTCCTCTTACTCTTCCCAACCATGACTCAAACACTTTAACCCTCTCTAGTTGGAAAGTATCCTGTCTCCAGTTCACGTTATCGAATGGTGAGATGGGGAATTCCTACCTCTCTTTTTTGGTAGTCAAAAAAACCAAAAACAATTCTAGTACTAAAAACCTTCTGAAAACGGACAGCCCTTCTTAATCAGTATTTGCATATTCAGCATAACCATGAAATGCTACCAATGTGTTTCTCCTTTTCCTCCACTGCCAGTCGCTGACACGGTTGTTTCCTTAAATGCTGAATTGGCCAAAAACTGCCTGTTTCAGCAAAACAGTTTCTTTTTATTGAGCATGTCACTTGTTAAATTTTAGTTTAGATTCTGATATAATTTTCTGTGTTTTACTTATTGTTCGGCACCGTATTCTGATAATTTCAACCTCATTAACAATGCTTAATTTAAATCGGTGGTTGCAAATGGGGGGCAAACGGCACTCATTTTTGGTGAGCGGCCCATATATTGATAAGGAGAAAAATAAAACAGTGACAAAGAAAGAAAGCAAGATAGAACAAGCATTTGCAATGCAATAGGTCTCGCATTTACGCGAGTTTGAGCTATTGCATTGTAAATGACAATGCCTTTTATTTATGTTTTGGTTTTTAAAACAAAAATAAAAGGCATTGACATTTACAATGCCAATAGCTTAAACTTGTGTAAATGCGAGACCTATTGCATTGCAAATGCTTGTTATAGATAAGGCTGTGTCACCTCTGATCCTGTGCTCATTTTCAAAGCCTTTTGTGTGTAAGTTTAAAGACACATGCGTTTAGAAACAGGGTCTTATAATAATCTTTTGAACTGTAGAAACTGCAAGTGATAAGTTCTTTGGCACTGGGGTCTAGTTCGAGCTTTACATAAAACTGCAAATAAATAAATATGACGCTAAACATTACGAGCCACCTTTGGCATGAGGTACAGGTAGTTGACAGGTTTCCATGTTACAGCAATTTGTCCGGGTGTACAGAATTTGTGTGTATAGGTGGGAAGGGGGTAATAGCTAGGCCTGGGCGGTGAACTTCGCTCCGTTCGCGGAGTTTGCGGAGTTTTCTGCACTCCGCGGAGCGCAGAAAACTCGCATCGCGATGTGCAGCAGAGTTTTTTCCCCGCTCGCGATCGATTTAAAGAGGATCAAAACCTCTCCTCTTTAAACCCCAATCCATGTAACCAACATTACCTAATCTCCACTCATCTGAAACACTTAGTCCCCACTAATGATCACTCCTAACTGGTATGAATATAATACATCACAAAGTAACTGGAGTAAATGCACGGAATTTGTTCCTAAGAGCACATAACTAACTGCAATAACCAACAATAACCACTAGATTAACCATTAACCTTGGGTTTCGGAGTAGCGTGCTGCTCTCCGTAAAGTGTGGCAGCGCCTCAGCTGGGATAGTAGGCGCTACATAACGACTAGTTGTGCGCTTTACAACTCAAAACTACATGTGAATGCACAGACATCAACAATGCCTTTCATAAGTGTTTGGGGAGCCCACCATTACAGTGATACTGTGGCTTAAAGAGGTCATCTGGCGAATTACTTCACAACAGGCCTCAAAACTCCTGCAGATATCATACAAAGGAACCTTCTGGAGTGATATTTTAAGAAATATAGGCCTGGGTAAAAAGATTCTCTACGCTAGATGGCCTCTTCAAATCATCAACTTTTTGATTCTCAAAGTTTGAGACTGTCTCCAGACTACGTTTCCCACCTCACCTTGAGAGCTCCTTTGTATCCATTGTACACAGGCGCCACTTGGTCCAAGTCCATCCCAAGTCCACGCAGAGCTAGAAAGAGGGCATAAAAATACAGGTAGAAAGAAGGGTTCAGTTTGTAATGTCACAATTGAATCAGAACTATGTTAATTTTGTTGCAAGCATTAAATACAGCAACAACTAACCTTTTTTTGGAAGAAACAGAGAAGATGCTAGCTTCAACCTCCCCACCCCCCCGCAAAAACACACCATACATGCGTGCAGAGACCTTTGTTTAGATTTAGAACTCATTTTAGCACCAGAAATCCCCATAAGAGACTTGCAAACATAATAAATAAAGCACAACAACAACAAAAAACACTTATCGACATTGATACTGGTCCAAGGAAGGCAAGGCAGACTTGCTTCGATGTATCTTGCCAACTATAAGCATGAAAGGTGTGTATTCTAGCTGTGAGGTAATGTGTCAGGCTGTGAGTTGAAGGACAGAGCATGTAGTGAAAATATTGTCGAACCAGATCTCTTTTGAGTTCAATACCATGCATTTTCTTTTTACTGTTCTAAAATGGTGGCACCCCTGATTAAACTGATAAAAATGCCAAATAACTACTGGACAATGATTAAGCATGGCATAAATGCGCACAAGCGTGCACCATGACACGGGTATGCATCAGTGGCCATTCCGGAAAAGCTTTTTTTTTAAAATACAAAACCGATTCTAAGCTGGATGTGTCTTGCATATTGACTAACTTGAGAACATTTTGGCACGTTACAGCAAATACCTTGAAAATTCATTTGAGAAGTGCTAGGTGTTGAAAGACGTAGGAGAGGGTACCCGTACCTCCCAGGATCCGGGCACCAAGAGAAGGTGGGATGCATCTTTTGGGTAGGCCAAGTCCCTTGTACGAGGAGGATTTACTCCAAGGGGGAAAGGAGGGAAAGAGGCCCGTCTTCAAGTTCCCTTTGGAGGCCCTCCGTTCTAGCTATGGGGAGTACTCAAGCTTTTTTTACCCGCCAACTGAACCAACCACGGGCGAATGTATGAACTAACGAGGGTTCACATGATGATAACCAAATGGAGAAATGTTAACAACGCGGGGGTGTCCATGCTTTTGGTGTGCACACCAACATCTTCTCCTGCGATGGAGCCCTGCTCAGTAGTTTCTTGTAAAGATGCATGTCAAAACAGCCCGGCGCCTGGAGATATTACACCACATGTTGCAGAGTCTGTTAACAGCCGCACTGTGCCCATTCCAGGAACCGTACCATACTTGTGTATCTTCCTTACTACAAACAGCCAACAGTCATTGTATTTTTGTGGTGGTTGTTGGCCGCAGTTTTATTACTCCTTACATACGTCGTATTTGTACAACTCCCCTGGACACCTTCTTGGGGCCGGGGTCATAAATCATTATCATACATCATGACGGATTGGGTATCAATCAGTGTCATTTGGACATCATAAATCATGGGTCATAAATCATTGGGTATCATAAATCATTCTGCCGCAATCGGCCATTATTTTGTTGTCATAAATCACCCTGCCTGATCATCATAAATCAGCAGCCATAAATCATGGTCATAAATCATCGGGAGGTCATAAATCATCCTGTCACAAATCCGTCATCATTTTGTTGTCATAAATCATTCTGCATGGGCATCATAAATCATCAGCCATAAATCATCGGCTGGCCATAAATCACTGGTTTGTCTTTTGCTCATTTGCATCTCCTAGGGTCGTAAATCACCCTGACAGCTCGTAGATTGTTCTTTGTTGTTTTCCACGCCCCTTGCGTGTGGGGGTAGCCTTTCCCCGGAGTTAGGCCCCAACTCGCTACCTTGCTAGTCTCTTTTGTGCCCTGCCGTCTGGCGGGGGCTGGGCTGCGAGTGCCGTCTCCGTTTGCTACCCCGATTTTTGTCAGGCGTACTCACCCAGCCGTGAGGCATCCCAGAGTGAGTGGCCTTCCTTCTACACACCGCCCTGTCGGTGTGTAGCCATAACCAAACCAATACACCTTTTGTTTCCGTCCCTTTTGGTTGGATTTGCGCTCTCTTGTGATATTTTTCTGTGGGGGTAGCTTCTTCCCGGAGTTAGGCCACAGCTCGCTACCTTGTTAGACTCTTTCGTGCCCTGCCGTCCGGCGGGGGCTGGGTTGCGAGTGCCGTCTCCGTTTGCTGCCCCCTTTTGTTAGACCACTTCACTCTGCCGTGAGGCATCCCAAAGTGAGTGGCACCACTCCACTTAGCCGTGAGGCATCCCAAAGTGAGTGGCCTTACTCCCACACACCGCCCGGTGTGTCTCCATAGCCAACCATTGTACCATTAGCTCCTTTCGTCCCTGTCAGCACTGCGACATTGCTGTTGTAGGTGTGGGTGGGTGGGACTCAAAATTCGTTGGCGCCGCTCCCCCAGCTCCCTGATGTAAAGGTGAGCTGCCCAGGGGGAGCATCGCCTTATATCCCCCTTCCCCCTTCCTCTTTCCTTTGTCCTTGGAAGGGGGGGTGGAGTGGGCCTCGGGTGCGTTTCGCCCCGCTGCATCTCCGGGCGGCGCAAACCAGCGCAAACCGGATCCGTTCCTTGCGGGCTCTGGCGGCCGTTATGGCGCCGGCCCGCGAGGCCCCCTTCGGTGGCGGCCTTTGCTAGACCGGAGGGTAAGCCACATATCGGTGTCATCCAAACACATCAAACCCACTCATGTAAAACGCGATTTCAATGCGAAAACAAATGAAAATGGGGACTAAGGGTAGAATGGGCTTCCGGTGGCCCTTCTGGCCAAACACATTAGGCCTGATCTGCTAATAAAGAGAATTCATTGACCCCAGCCACATCTAAAATTGACCAGGCAGAGATTAGTCACAATGAAGGCATGGTCAGTTCGGCATTCCCCGGGTCCTCTTGGAGTGAGACAGATCCCCCACGTGGCCCCACACAATTATGTTTTATATGCAGAATCCCGATTCCAACACGACTCAACGCAAGCCGTCACTGTGAAATACGCGCGCCAAAATACACCACTGCAAAAACTACAAGTGCTCGGTTGCAGTTAAAGTGCATTAAGTATTTACAGCGGGGATAACTTGCTCTGTTCTTTTGGAGTTTGTATGGTTGGGAATTCTATTGTAGGGTTCCCCTCGACCATTCCTCCTTAATGAGGTTCACACCCCTTTCAGGTATGATGACTAGCTGTTAACACGCTTCTAGGCTCGTACGGGGTCCGAATGTTGCACAGAAGTACCCACATTTACAGTAATTGATATCCCAATTTGGATTACGGTGGGTGCCTGATGTATATTGCACGTTCTGATATATTTGCTGCCTAAATGCCCAGGCTTTGGGCAATTCCTGTAATGCTGCGGCTGTGTTTTCCAAACCGTTATAAATGCCAATAAAAATGTATATATATATTTTTTAAGTAATTCCAGCAAGGATCCTCTTTAAATACTGACTGCACAGCCTGAATGTCTTGCTCCGAAATTAACAACCAACCTATTTCGGGAATGGCAAAAAAACAAAGTGGAAAGAAGGGATTTAGACAGTATATTGAGAAAAAAAATACATAAACCTAGCAAAGTCCCTTGACTGCTAGAAAACGGAAAAAACGGTATCAAAAAGCAGATATGTTCCAAGCTTGAGTCACAACGAATCGCAGATTAGCACAAATTTTTACAGAAACAACTATACCAAACACCGAGATGATGCAGGATTTTACAAAAACGCACAACTTGCAATGGCGTCTGTTAACGTATCAAGAAATTGTGGGCTGCTTCCAGAAATACGCCAGGAAGCAGTCTCAGATACAGTCCATAAAACACGGAGGGGCATATTCTCAAGAACGTGCGATAATCATCGCCAAAATAGGTTAACGCAATTTTACATATCGCGTCTAGCACGGGAAAATAACTCTGTGTCAACGTCGTATTCACAACACGGCGGTAACATGCGATAGTTACCCGATAACTCCTCAAATGTCCGCGATACAACTACCGCGACGGCGATAAAAAAGGAAACCCGAACACGAAAAAAGATGCAATGGGCCCACCCGTGATAGAAAAATCGGCGACAAGCAGCGCCAGCCTTGCAATTCCCACGTCAGGCGGGAAAAATCACCATAAAAGCAGCAAAAAACAAAACAAAAAACAACAACTGCGAAGCACAATGGAGGCAGCCGGAGCAAGTACAGAGGACAACCCGAACCCCACAAGCCCCACGGAGGACCAGCCTGGGACCTCGGGGTCAGGGAAGGGCAAGGAGAAGAAGAAGAGGAAGACGCGGTTCAGTCCGCAGGAAAACAGGATCCTGATTACGGAGGTGATAGAACACCATCAACAACTGTTTGTCACCTCCACTGTGTCATTGGCGACAAAAAATGGAACATGGCAGTCCATCGTGGACAAGGTGAATGCAGTCAGAGTGCTGAGGAGGACAATGGACGAGGTCAAGAGGCGCTGGAATCATGTGAAGTGCAAAACCAAGCTGAAACTCGCAAACAACCACAAAGCAGCAATGCAGACTGGGGGTGGGAGCCCTGCGCCACAGGAGGAGCTGGTTGAGATGGAGGAAATGGTGTCCACAGTCATCAGTGTGGAGAGGGTGGCAGGAGTCGGGGGACCGGACACTGCTCAACATGACCTGACACAACAGCAACAGGGTGAGTAACCACCAGGGACTGGGGGACGGGGGAGATGGGCACAATGGCACACATGCACAATGAAGTATAGCACACTGCACAACCACAATGACTCTGGATCATGTCCCTGATCTCCTTGCCATACTGCAGCACACATAGAAACAGCAAATAGTCCCCCATCCACAATGTGCCCAGAGGGGGCCCTCCCCACACATCACCAATCTCACAACAAACCCATGCACATGTGCTGAACCCAGCAAAGCTGCGGATCCGTGAGCCCCACTGACAATGCAAGTGGCACTGCATGACGATGAGCATGTCTGCAGGCCACTCATCATGACATGTTGCACGCCACGACACCGAGGTGGCTGAGTGTGGTCCACATCCGGAAAGGAGCAGGTCACACACTGACACATCCACGTGCACAAACACCCCTGACGGCAACAAGACATCTGCGGACAAACCATGCCCAAGAGTCCCAACTCCCACCAAGAGCCCAATTTACCCAAGTATGCAACATCTCAGCACTGCATAAGCACAGAAGTCAAAGGCACACCGCCTGAAAGGGAGAAGGCCAAGCAAAGTCTGAGCTGCAGGGGCGACTCTCCCACAATGCAGCACACACACAAGAATCAGAGCACATCAACATTGACAACAATGTGGTACAAACTGCAACATTTTCACAACAGAACAGAGGACACAACTGCTGCGCTTGTGTGTAGAAACTGGCCAATCACATTTGGCATAACAGGAAACTGTGACATGATAATGGACAAGTACAACCCCACATCCCTGATGGTGCACAAATGTCCACTGTCCCGCTTCAAATAGGCAGCTCCTCCTAAACAGTCACAATGTACATTGTCATGCAGTCTGTTTGGAAACTTAGCCAATGCGTGAACATACATGGAACACACTGTTAAACTGCATCTCCCCTTTACATTGCAGAGGGAGAATCATCACCTCCTGCAGAGCAGAACGAACACCTCCTCACTGATGACGAGGAGGACCTCCCCACCTTCGACACCGACGCCCTCCAAGAGCTCATGGACAGCTTCGGCACCCCACCTCCAGGAGCAGGGCAGCCCAGCTGCATTGAGGAGACCCCACCCCCTGCACAGACCACACAGCAAGAAGCACCCACCACCCCGGCTGTCTCCCAGGATCCCCATGACCAACACATGGCATTTCAACGCCGTGTGTTGGAGGGCCAGAAGGAGATGGCTGAGCAGGTGCGGGTGGGGTTCGACCTCATGGCAGCCAAACTTGATGCCATCCATGGGTGTCTACGTCCCATCAGGGACCACTTACAGTCCCTAACGGACACCCACAGTCCGCTCCATGGTCTCCAACGAGCCATGGCTGACATCGCTGGAGTCATGACTCGGAGACAAGAACACCTGTCTAGTCAGAGTTGCTCCAGCGAACTCAGCCGTGAGTTGGGACACATGCGGAGGCTCAAGGAGGACTCGGTGCGGATGGAGGCGGAAAGGATGGCTGCCACGGCTGCACATCAGCGAGATGTAGCTGGGATCTTCCATGCCCTGCAGATCCTCATCATGGCATTGCTGCCACAAGGCCTGGCGCAGATGAATGCTGCTGCTCTTACACCATCCACATCTCCGCCCCCTGATGTGTCAGTGCCCCACAGTGCGGCAGACATTCCACCTCCGGCACCTGATGTGTCACTGCCACACAGTGCGGCCGACAATCCACCTCCGGCCCCTGATGTGTCAGTGCCACACAGTGCTGCAGTCGAAACACCAACACCCACAGGTGAGGCACATCACACATCAGAGGACGATGATGTGGATGAGACTGCCGTTGTGGTAATGAGGAAGCGGTAGCATTCATCTCCGCCATATGGCCTGTTTCAGCTTGGTTCGGCCCTTTGCATCATCACCTTCCACTGTCCCCCGATACACTCTGCGACACTCACCTTGGACCTCGACATGGACTGCCATATTATGTTTGGTTACCAATGACACAGCAATAAGACTGCGGACTGAACTCTTCCTCTTCCGATGAACTTGTCCTTCCCTAATGGACTCTGGCTGGCCCTCCACGGGGCAACAATGTCAAGTGGGGTGTGCATGGCCCTGTACTGCTCCAGCTGCAACACTCCACTGGATGTGAATAAAACATTCAAATTCACACAGATGTGTCATGTCTATGATCCTTCAAGTATGACAGTATGGATGAATGTAGGGTCACTGATTCCCCCTCTCGTCCATTTGGCACATGTTGTGGGGCTTGGGTCTGCCAAGAAAGTGGCTAGTGGTGAGCAGAAGAAGCAGATTTCCACTTCTGGTGTGCCGACCGCTACCTTTTTCAGGAAAGTTGTGCCCGCCGCACAGGCCTCCGGTGAGCGAGCTGAGAGGAGCACTCCTGCAACAACAGCACCACCTCCCCAACCTAAGCCCAGGACCATGTATGTCAGTGAGACAGCCATTGCAATCATGTCAATGCCGACCAGTAGCAATGTTGAATTGGATTTGTCCCTTTTGCAAAAGGGTACACAATTGTTTCAGGAAACACAGCAAAGTGGACAGCAGATGCAGCCAGCAATGGATTTGTCTGATGTTGGAGCCAAACAGGTGGTTGATCTTCCTTCAGAGCAAGAAGTTGAACCTCTTTTTTTAGAATCATTGGCTCCCACATCTCCAGCAAGGAAAAGGAAGGGTACTACAACACCATCTTCCCCAAGCACCACTTCGGATGATGATGATAGGGACATGGAGTGGGTCACAGGGTGCAACATGGCCGATTGCAGTCCGGGTGGCGCAGACACTACAACGGAGACACACGCATTGGTTACTGCCTTGTCGAGGCCAGAGCCCCGTGCTCATTGTTCACACCCCTACGCTGGACTGGCATACGCCAGCCCAGCCCACTCCGCTTACGCTCACAGGGGGTGACGACACAGCTACATGTCCCAGGTCTTCCCTGTAGTGATCTGCTGGTCACTGGTCTAGTTGTCAGCATGCCACAGCCACTCCCTGAGGGCTGGTTCACACCCACACCACACCCATCCAGCACAGGCATCACAGGACATGTAACCCTGCCAATAAAAGGGGCCCACCACAGCACATCCCCCACTGCTGGAGGTGACATGATGGCGTCCGCATCCACGGAACTCAATCATGAGGGGTCCGTGACTTGCGTTGCACAGAGTTAGTGGCACCCGATGGCCTGCGTCCAGCACGGGCCTACCGCCACGTGGCGATGACTTGCGTTGCACTGAGTTAGGCCCACCTGAAGAGCTGAGCGGGTGTGCAGCCTGCGATGATGCGTTGGCCTCGATACGGCGTCCAGCAAATCAAGACTCAAATTGAATTCTGAGCCCTGCTGGATCGCAGTGTACGCGCAGGCAGCAGTCAGCACACACATGACTCCGCGGTGCGGTGCCGCAGGGTGCACTGGGGGACTGTTGCGCGGAATCCAGCGATTGGCTGAGGAGGTTGCACCGGCACGTGGAGGGCCCTCTTGGAGACACGCTGTGGCAGCAGGTGAGCATTGAGGCCTGGGTGCACAGGGGCGGGCAGTCATCGCTGGGCGGCGGACCGGTCTGGGGACCAGGGCTGGGGTGCAGCAGGCGCACAGGATCGCACAGGCACCAGCGGTCACGGCGGCGGCCTCGTGGCTGGGTGGGGGGCGCCGCCCTGGCAGACACGACCCTGCATGCGCTGACGAGATGTGCGCGGGTGTGCGCGGGTTGGCTTGGGACGTAGTCACCTCGTCTCCAGTGGGAATACGGCCGTTGAATGTGGTCGGGCACGTGTGTGTATGCCTATGGTCACGATATGGTGGAAACAGAGACACACGCAGTAGTTACTGTGGTGGCCATCCCGGAACTGGACCACGCCCAGGCCCCCGGGCTATTCATTCGCAACATACGCCGGCCAAGGCCCCTCCGCTCAGGCTTACAGGGGGGGATCACATGGCTACATGTCCAAGGTCTTCCACACTGCCTGGGGTCACCTGTTTGCTTCCACTGTCCACTGCACTGCAAACACCAGCAGTAGATGTCCACATGGACATGTCTGTGCTCTGCATACTGCAGTCTGTCCAGCACATCTCCGACACACTTGGCATTGTGTCCTTTCTTATTGCTCGGTCACTTGCCTCCTTCGCACATTCTTGGTTCCCACCTCTCCCCACATTCTGCAATTGTGTGGCAGAGGGGCTCTGCCTTTGTGGATGGTTTGTCTACATGTCTGGCCCCTGTTACCACGGTTACTTGTGTTGTCGTGTCCGGTAGTTGGACATGTTGGTTGGCATGTTGTATGTGATTTTGTTACGTGTGCTCTCCCACAGTTGTGAGTTGTGTGATTGTGGAGTTGATGTGTGTGGTGTGTTCAGTTAGTACTTACCAATGAGCAGTGCATTGCCATGGGTGCCACCCTGGAAGCGCTGGTTGATGATGGACTGTCGGAAGATGTATGTATCATGCACACTGCCTGTGAAGTTGGCGACGACATTGATGGAATGCGTGTGCTTTCTGTAGCAGTAATTGTGTGCAGGGTCGGCAGCGGGCACAAGTGGTACATGTGTACAGTCAATTGCCCCCGACACGTGCGGTAAGGCAGCTATGGCGTAATTCCCTTGCATGGTCTCCAGCTGTTCATGCACAGCGTGGGGGACGTGAAGGTGCAGGGGTATCAGGATGATACAAACCGTGAAGTTTACAGGTATGATGAATCCTGCATAATGAGACCGTTACAGATGTTTGTGTGGTCGTAACCTTCCTTTTCTTTCCTGCGGAGGTTACGGGCACACGGACTGCTGTTACAGTATATTTGGACTGGGTTAATCATACCTGTATGCATTCCGGTTTGTCTAAGTCTAATACACTGTACCAAATTACGTTTGTGACTATGAGGACGCTTGACCATTGTCACCATTTCTCCAACAGGTTTCTGACTACTGATTTCGGGATATGGGATGGTATTGGGGAGTTCCCGCAGCATTTGCAGTTTATTGGATCCACACGTTGCCCTGGTGAAGTTCCCCGTTGGGAATGGAACGCGTTGGCTGGGCTTTTCGTCTTGTTGTTTATGTATTTGTAATAAAGTTCTGTTTTTCCACTACCTTTGACTACTGGACTTCATGACCTGGGGTGGAGGGTCCAGGGGGTGGTTGCGGTGGGTGTTGTGGCCCTCTTGGGTCTCCAGGCTGCATGATCGTTGTCTCCATGGCATCTGTTGGTCTTCAGATGTGGCTCTAGGCTGGGCTCCCTTTCATACTGCAGGTTGTCGTCCTGCATAACACCAGTAAAAGGCAGGTGTTGAATCCCTGCTGCTAACACGCCTTATCGCCTGTTTTCGGATCGCATCGCAGATCTGGCTGGTCGTTGAGAATATCTCGGAGTGGTGTTTTCATGTGTTTTTGCACGGGAACGCCTACTCTGCATATCATTAGCGTTAGTTGTCGCTCTCATCCGTGGCGATGTGTTTTGCGGCAGCTATCGCGGGAAAACTGGCGATGTTGGCAGTTTGCACCAGCTTGTGAATGGGGCGATAAGTCTATCGCCACTTTTGCGGCGCTAAAGTGCCGATAAATCGGCGATGGCTCCTTGAGAATATGCCCCGGAGTATGTTGAGGATTCTAGTTTACATGAGATTAAAAGCAGTCATCTGCGTGACGTGACCTTAGAGTACTTGGAATGGGGGCAGCAGGCGAGTGACCCGCGCCCATCGTGCGCACCTCCTAGGAAGCCACCCATGCTAGTCTTGGGACGGCGGCAAAGGTGACCACCCAACTGCAAACTGCTTCACGAGTACAGCCTCAAACTGCACATCTTCCGAAGCACCTAGGGCCTAACTGGCGTGAACATCACTTACGTTTTATCTCTGTGAATCAAGGTTTCTCTACGCTACCACATTGTGTTCTCCTGTGCAAATCAGTGTACATCCTTGTGATTTAATTCATTTTTACAAATTATGTTAATCACACCTGCTGGGTTTACCAGTTCTGGGAAACGTAAAAAATGGATTGCTTTGTGAACACAACTCGTACAGATGATACATGAATGACAGCAGGGTGATTGGGTGTACTTTTAAGAAATAAATAGTTCATCATGCATTCCAAGTATGTTTTTCCTGGAAGTCGTCATGACTTAAACAAGCATTTGCAATGCAATTGGTCTCGCCTTTGGGACCTTATATGTATTTAGCTATGCAGCACATTAGCCTGGGTGCTGAAACATTTACTGTTCTTTAACATGGAGGGAAAGCAAGCACCAAACTGCGACACACGCCAGGTATGGGAACACATGGAGAGAAATATTGCCTTTCAGCGGGAAATAGTATAGTCCAAAGCTCTGTTTTTAATATAAAATCAGGGCCTTTGGTGGTCATATCACTGAAAATACAAGATTTGCAAAAAATATTAATGTCTACGGGTGCTCGTGGAAGGCAATTTCTATGGACTGGAATCTAGAGAATGCTAAAGTGATTCTGGTATTTTACTGACCTCTGCTGGTCGTTTTCTATCAAGAAAGTTAAATAGAGGCAGTTGCCAGAAAAATAAAAAAAAGAAACTCCCTCAGCAGAAAGCAATTCTGGTATTTTACTGACGTCTACTGGTCGTTTTCTATCAAGATAGTTAAATAGAGGCAGTTGAACAGAAATAAATTCCCTAAGCGGAAGCAGACAAGTCCTAGGGCTGATCTCCAGAGCCCACAAAGTACATACACATATAAGTATATACTAAAGTTTATACAAGAGGTCTCGAATGCTCGACCTAAAAAGGAGTGAGAGAAGAGGGGCAGGGCGTGTCTGGTGGCAGGTGCAAGAGGCATACGAAGGAATTAGGACATCGCTGCCTTGGTGTTTGGCACCCGGACATTCCACAATGCCGGCCACTGGCTTCTGGGCACCCCACTTAAACCATTGCATATTAAGCACTGCTCGTTAACGCTACAAAACTTCAAAAATAAATAAGAATCTATGAGTTAAATGTTGGCATTTTGGGCCACCCCTGTATACTTTTCACCTTTGAAGCTCTCTCAGTTCAGAACCCAAAACTTTTTATAATTTCTTCGACACATGAACATGCTCATGTAAACTTAGCCCGCAGTCATCTAAACATGAAAGGTTTTAAATTAGCACAGCCCATGGTGAAATCTATTTTTCTGACTAGCTAAACGGTATTACGCTTCTCTCTTAACACCATTCAAATGCATCAATCATAAGAATAATCAAACGACTATTAGGCTTTAGAATAGCATATTAATGCTGTGTTCTCTGTAAAATAACAGCTATTTATACAGTAAGTGGGTTAGTGGAATGAAAGGAAGGAAAAAAAAGAATTGTTTCCTACATTAAACATTCATATTTTTTTCCTTCCAGCTGGGCTTAAGCTAGCAATAATAAATCCCTTCTTAGCAACTGCGTCTTTGTCAAACAGCATGTTTGTTCAAAAAGTCAGGAAGCTGGCTTATGCGTCCTGCTGTACTCAGTACTCCGGATGACTTCAGGGCAAATTCATTTAAGCCGCACAATGAAAAGAAACCACAATTTTGACAACTTTATACCTGCACACCTGACACCTGGTGTCCTAGTCTGTAAGAAATGTTTCTGGCTTTAAAACAAAATCAATGTATGTAGGAGGAAAACTTTTATTTAATTGAACATGATCTTTTGGTTCAGACTGTACAATGATTTTACTCAGGTGATATTTGTAATGCACTGTAGCTGCATTTTTGTATCCACACAGTTGTAGTGCTGATAGGTTATATAAAAATAAATGGATGAAAAATGGCATGCTGTCGGTGAGTACTTTATCACGTGATGTTCATAGTTCCGAAGCATATGGTAACACTGGGAATCTTTTTGTACCAGTCAGTAAATACAGCAATTATGGACCGCAGATAAAACAATGTTTCTGCCAATCACTAATATCACTATAAGAAATCAGGGGCAGAGGGTCCGAGGGCGGTCAGTCGCCCCTGGACCCAAACTACAAATACTGGGGACTTTCACCTCTGGTGTCCATGGGGCCAAGTGCTGTGGACTCCAAAAGTGGGTATCGAGTATCCCTTTTAGCGCTTGATTCTCAGAAAAGTCAGACACAGCAGTCAAAGACTAACTCTGTGCCTACACAAGAAATAGTGGCCTAACATATTTAGGAGGCCCAAAAATCAAAGTTTATATGCACGCCCCTAGCTTATGTGTGAAAGCCTTAGCTCCTGTACTGTTTGAAATTCCAGAAAATCTCCCACTGAGTCACTTTTTCCATGTCCCAGGTGACTTAGGGTGAGTGCTTTTCAAAAATAATATGAGGTCACCATCAAGCATTATGGAAATTTACTAAGCCCCACAAGGGTTTTTGTGCCTTGTCTTCGCAAGCCATGGCAGTCCCTTCGATGCGGCCATGTCAGACCTTTCTTCTTTTCTTTGTTCTTGGTTTCTCCACATGTGCCAACGGTTAAGGTTATCTTGTGAAAGGTTTTTTTGAAAAGGGTGTCCCTGTCCAATGTGTGGGGCATCCACACACTTGCCTTTTTTAAAGTCTGCACAGGAGTCCACTCAGATCAGAGATCTCCACATTTTTGGAGATATCCTTAACATCAGCCTGGTATTGACTCCTCAAATGATGCTATTAGGGGTGCATGGGTTTGCAGACTTTTCATGAGGGGATCCCTTATTATTCATCGCAATGGCAGTATGTCGTCTTTGTATCGCCTCAGCATGGATATACCCTCAGCCCCCCTTCTTCCAACAATAGCAAGGGCGCTTCCTCTAAATTTTTAACTTGGAGACGGCGCTTTATGAGAGTAAAGGAAAGAAGGTCAGGCAGAAGGGGCAGAAAATCCTGGGGCCCCTTTCTGAATGGATATATTACTGCCAGCAGATAGTAGGCTGGTCTAATAGCTGATTCATGGGTGCTATGCAGCATTCTTATGATATTGCTGGAAGGGTTACGTAAACAGACATCTGTATGGTTAAAGCATTTTATACCTCAAGCAATTGCACTTCTATAGTATTTTTAAAGACATTTTAAGCTCTGGATATCAGTTTTTAATAATACGGGTATTGCACTTTCTGGTATTGGATGTTTATGTCTCTGTAATTATATGACTATTAACCTATGACTCATGAATATATGCTCTTTATCTTATCTATAATGTCTCTGTCTGGGTTGCAGGCACCAAACTTTTCTTTTATGAACTGTCTAATGTGATTTACTATGTGCTGTGTGACCTTTTAAGCACTTTAGAGTTTAGGCAAAGGCATGTACCTAGCACTTTAAAAATGTGGTGATGTGGAAGCCAGGTTTTTGTACTGTGAGTTACACTCATTTACATTAGCATCTGTTATATCCACCATATATGAATTAGGTATACCTGTGCCCTTTATTTCATACTATTTAATATCAAGTATTAATTGATCTGTTGTAGGCCTGCATGTTTTCTTTTTTTTGTTCCCATTCCAAATACCTTTTTGCTCTGTGTTGTTGTTGATGACCATGTGGCAATGGCAGGCAGCCATTTTGTGTGTCCAGCCAGTGTGGCCCTTTACCATATGCTTGCATGGATGGTTGAGCAATGAGATAGCAGTTTAATAAATTAAAATAGATTATATGCTTGAGGATAATGTCACTTATTTATACTTTTTTTATCTTATTTTTTTCAATTTTTTTATTATGTTTTTTTAAATTATTATTATTTTTTAATTAATTTATTTTATTTTTAGATAATATCTGGCATCAATGAATCAACCCCATGTCTGCTATAGGTGCACAACAGCAATCATTGTGTAAGGAATCGGATTATTCTATTGTCATTTGTCAGCTGCGCATCCCTGAGTGCCACATCCCACGTGATGCATTGCACATAAAGCAAACAGTTACAGCTGTATTGTTTTGCTGTTGTTGTTGCTCTTTCTAATCCTTCCTGAGTGTACACCATGGATGTTTATGTTGGTGTTGTTTTCCGTTTTACGAATGAACACTGTATACTATTGTTAATTATTTATAATCAACTTAAGTAACCACACTAAATGATATTGTTTGTTTGTACTACTACTTGAACTGCAACAATGCAGCATTTCACTGATGTTTTCTTGCTTGTTTGCTTTTAGGTTCACAAGAGACGAGATATCACCCACAGTTCTGCAGACAGAAGACCTGTACACAACATCACGTGACACGTGACTGACTATGCAACACGGTCATCTCTTTAGCTTGTTGTGAAGCTAAGTGTCACTGCCAACTGACAGCTTCAAGATGGCCCAAAAGAAAGGTGCTGCCAAGAAGTGGCTAGTGGTGAGCAGAAGAAGCAGATTTCCACTTCTGGTGTGCCGACCGCTACCTTTTTCAGGAAAGTTGTGCCCGCCGCACAGGCCTCCGGTGAGCGAGCTGAGAGGAGCACTCCTGCAACAACAGCACCACCTCCCCAACCTAAGCCCAGGACCATGTATGTCAGTGAGACAGCCATTGCAATCATGTCAATGCCGACCAGTAGCGATGTTGAATTGGATTTGTCCCTTTTGCAAAGGGGTACACAATTGTTTCAGGAAACACAGCAAAGTGGACAGCAGATGCAGCCAGCAATGGATTTGTCTGATGTTGGAGCCAAACAGGTGGTTGATCTTCCTTCAGAGCAAGAAGTTGAACCTCTTTTTTTAGAATCATTGGCTCCCACATCTCCAGCAAGGAAAAGGAAGGGTACTACAACACCATCTTCCCCAAGCACCACTTCGGATGATGATGATAGGGACATGGAGTGGATCCGGACAGAGACCAGGAGGCATCAGGAGATGCAAGGGAAAAGACAAATTCCAGAAAGACTAGGACTTATGGAAGGTGATGAAGAGGAGGATGATGAGGTAGTCATGGTGAAAGGTAACACAGAAGAATCCGACATTTCTATTCAACTAGCTCCAAGGGATGTGGCACAGGTAGCACCACCACCAGCTCCCCTATTTGCCAAGCCCCAGCTGAGACCTGCACCAACCCCTGCCTCAGGAGAAGCAGAGAGGCAATCAACAACATGCCCACCTACCCCCAGTTTCTCTTCAGGCATTGGCAGTGGCCCGGTAGAAAAGTACTCCTCTCCAGTTTGGGACTTTTTTACAGTTAGCAAAGAGGGGGAGCACATGCAGTATGCACCATTTGCCTCACAAATGTTCGTTAAGGTTAGCCTGGCACATATGAAAACACACCACACAATCAAGTGGGAGGAGCACCTTAAAAAAATTGCTGAATGTGGTCGTGGTGGTGGGGAGAGCCGGGGAACATCAGCTACAAGTCCAATCATGGTGGAAGGTGATGATGAGGAAGAAGAGGGTGATATCTTCATGCAAAGCAGCCCTGTCCCCAGCAGTGCACCAGCAGAATCACCCACCTCAGCAACTTCACAATGGCAAAAGAAGACTCAGAGTGAGATGATGGAGACACCGTGGCATACAGTGACTGCCTCATCACCATGACGCACATTGAGTCTACCACTAGCATATACTTCTCAAAAGACGCCTGCGTCAGTGTCCTAAGAAAAGAAGAAAATCCAGGATACTATTACGGGCATGTTTAGGCAGGAGGGGCATGCGAGCAAAACCACCCAACCGTACGTTTGTACAATGGGAAGCTGACAAAAATTTAAGTGCTGGACCTTCTCCCTTTTTCTTTTGTGGTAGGTGTGGGATTCTTAGAATTTGTGGCAGCCATCTGCCCAAAATGGAAGGTACCAATTTTGCCAGGCTGGCTGTTCCAGTGCTGAATCACAATGTGCTGAAGTTGGTTGGACAAGCTTTACAGCAAAGTGTTGTTCACACCATCCACCTGACAACAGACATGTGGACCAATTGTCAGGCGACTGATTACATGTGCATCATTGCACACTGGATCTCTTTTGCTGGGGTAAAGCAAACAATAACTTCAGGTCTTGACCCTGAATAAAATTTTAGGAGCGTTTGGCGGCATGCAACAGTGGCCATGTTCGTGATGGAGAAATCACATATAGCTGTAAACATTTTGGAGGAATTTAAAAGTGAGGTGTATGAATGGCTGCGATCCAGAGGTCTTAGAATTGGATTTGTTGCCACGGACAATGGCAGTAATATAGTCAAGGCCATGTCAGACGGAGGCTATTTCAGGGTCCTGTGTTTGGCCTATTGCATCAATCTGGTGGTGCAAAACATCCTCAAAAAAGAAGACATAGTCAGCAACTTATGACCACCTGCAGAACAATCTGCACCCATTTCAGCCATTCTTTTAAAGCCGAGAAGCAGCTGCGGATTATTCAGCGTAATATAGCACCAGTTAAAGCACTGATACAGGAGGTGCCAACATGTTGGAACTCCACTTTTTACATGCTGCAACGTCTGTTTGAGCAGTACAAACAGATCAATGACTGTCATTTAAAGAGGAGGCGATGCAGTTCAGAAAGCTATGACCATGAATGCGGACAAATGGGGCCTAGTCAAATACTTGACACAGATGCTACTCCCTTTTGAGGTTTTCATAAGGGAAGTTAGCAAGGAGGATAGTATGATGGGCCAAGCTATCCCCTTGTTGCATCTCTTACAAGTCCAGGAAAAGAAGTTGTATGAAAGGTTAGCCCCTGCAGGTGTGAATGAAAACACAGAAGCATATGCCTTGGTTGAGAGCTTAGTCCTGTGCTTGGCTTCTAATATTAGGCTGCAACATGACATCATCGACTCCAAAGAGTACATATGTGCCACACTACTTGATCCACGGTACAAATACATTCTGCCAACTTTCATCCCTTTTTATGAAGGGGGTGTTTTAAAATACAAGAGGTGGATTGTAGAGCATGCCGGAGACTTGGAAGAAGAACTCCTAGAACTTTGAGTCCCACCCCGCAGTTCTGGGGTGCTACCTTCAACTTCCTGAGAGGGTAGTCTTGT
This sequence comes from Calotriton arnoldi, assembly GCA_963921515.1. NCBI lineage: Eukaryota > Metazoa > Chordata > Amphibia > Caudata > Salamandridae > Calotriton > Calotriton arnoldi. The sequence continues at coordinate 600,661 of CAWUFW010009683.1, read as the reverse complement.
CTCACAGCAGCCAACAACACCATCAACCAGAACACCGACAACAACAGGAAAAGAAGGACTGGACCCAACATCTGCATTGTATTGATTTCAATCGGCAGGGCTCAAGTCTAGTGCAGAGGTGATGGCAAAGCAGGTAGAGCAAGTGGCAGCACCAATGATCACCCACAGAATGTTACAGGGGTATCTGGATGATCCAAAAGAGGTCTATTTGGATCAAAATCCATTGATGTATTGGTAGGGGAAGATGTGCCAATGGCCAGAGCTCAGCAGGCTGGCAATAAATGATCTGGCTTGTCCTATCGCCAGTGTGTCTGCTGAACGTGTGTTCAGTGCAGCTGGTGCAGCCATCACAGTGAGAAGGACCAGTCTCTCACCTCAAAATGTGGAGAGATTGACTATGATCAAAATGAACCAACATTTTATACCACACAATTACACCGTTCTTGAAACAGCAGCACAGGAGGAGGAAGAGGATGATTGGTCAGAAATTGAATCAAATGTGTTAGCTGACCAACTTCTGGGTGAACCACCTGAATTTGAGTACGAGCTCTATTTCCCGGGCTAAGTGTGCCAGTGCCCCATAGAACTTTTAAAATGTTCTCATTGTACTTAGTTCTTTCTTTACAAAAAAACAACAACAAAAACTTAGCTAAAGGAAAAT